>PVJH01009723.1:0-77441 GCA_004026705.1 Nesogale talazaci | reverse complement strand
GGGTAGACTAGAAAAACAAGTTCATAGACATGTATCTGGATATAAAGGAAAGGTTTATGTACAAGAGGAATGGAACATTGAGAAAGCATCACAACCCAGTCCAGTCCAAGGTCATAAGTCCAACATTATTCTATATGTCTGATACCAGTCTATAAAATCTCCTTCTGACTCATGGAGCACATGCAGTTGAAGCATCCCGGCGCTGGCAGGGGTCTCCCCATGACTCCTCATTTCCAGAGCTTAGGATCCATCAGCAGTATCCATTGGCGGCAGAAGCATCTCAGTGCTGGCAGGGGTCTCTCTGTGGCTTCTCCGGCCCCAGAGGTCTGGTTCCATCAGGTTAAGTCCATGTGGCTTCTCCTCCGGTTCCTCCATTCTCCAGGAATCAGCATCAATCAGCATGCTGCCATCTCGTCTCGTCAGTAGTTCATCTCTCAGAGACTCAGTCAAGGTTCTCTTCTCCAATTAGGAAATGCCGCAAGTCTTGCCAGAATTCTCAGGAGCAAGCCATGCCCACACAGAGGCCTCCTTGGCTGTCTCCACGGTGACAGGCTAGACCCCACCCCTAGACTCCCATTCATGAAATTGACACGAGTACATGACTATCATAGAAGGACATCATGTTTGATAAAATGGAGCAGCCTCAATAAGATGGACTGACACAGTAGCTGCAACAGTGGGCCCGAGCATAAAAATCGTGAGGCCAGCCCAGGTCTAGGCAGTGTTCCCTTCTGTGTCCACTGGGTTGCTGTGCCTCGGAACTGACTCAGCAGCACCTAACTACCACATGACTGTATGTCTGACTACAATAAAGGAGTTTTTTAAATGTTAGTCAGTGGTTACTGAAGAATGGTAATGATGGTTCTATCTTGTGGCACAATTTTCTTGCACTTTATGTAAGTCAACGGACTGTGCTTTCTGTTGTCGCGAGACTATGAGATGGTCTCAGTGAAGAAGTCTGACTGAGAGGTAGCCGGGTCCATTTGACTTGGGTCCAGATTTTTTTGTGGTGACTTCGCGCACAGCACAGCAGGATGGGCAGCCCCCAAAGAACCTCCAGGGTTGTAGGAGTTGGCAAATGATTTGTAAACTAGCCTTTCAAGGTGACACACTTGTTAAGATTCTGTGGAGTCCTCCGTGTGGTCCCGCAGGGGCTTGGAGCTGCTTATTTAAATGCATTTTGGACACATGCCATCCCAGCACTGAAAGCAGAGGTGAAATTTAAATGTAGGGGAAACACACAAAGGGTCTTAGGCAGCAAACTTGAAACCTTTGTCTGCTTGCACCAACGATTCCATTTTTGACCACTCTGTCCCACAGCACTGCACTGGCCTCCTTCACGATAGGCCTTGCTAGATGGACCTTCTCCTGAACGGAGAAGGAGGGTCCGCTAGCCCCAATTCTATAACCTACGCAAATCCTGCAGCCTTCACTCCCATTCACCATGGACTTGAACCCATATTGGCATCTAAAGTGGTTGCCTGGCCTTTGTAGAAGAGACTGTTGCTATTCTTCTTTTCATTTCCTTCCATTTGACTGAGGCATTAATTTCCAGGCAATACAATTCACGCATCGCAAGTGCACCTTCGAGATTTTGACCCATATGCCTATGTCTGAACCCACAGCACAATCAAGCGCAGAATCTTTCCATGAGCCTACAATGATCCCTCAGTGCACTAAGAAAAAAAGATCTATGATCAAACATATGGAAAGTTCATTCAGTTAGTCAGTCACTCATTCATTAGAAATTTACCCAATAAACAGTTCACTATCCCCTTTGACTCGATGGAGCATAATAATACCAATAATTACTAGTAAAAATGTAGTTGTACTATTTGTTCAGTGTTTAACAAATGTGACTGGGACTAGCAACAGCCCTACAAGGGGGCTGTGAAGTGGCACCAGTTTTAGGTGCTTCTCGAACCACAAAGTGTGCTGCAAGTAAAATTGCATTTAAGAACAACAATGTTCTCCATAGCTCAAGCTTCTCATTTATTTCTTGGCCATGACCTCCTCTCACCCACTCTTGCTGCTGTGAATTGATAAGGTTCTATTTTACCTCTTATTCATTCAAGACCACAAAACACCACTATGACACTGCCTGGGCTTTTAAGTTGACTGGGGTTAAAGTGGCACCTGGCTGACACTGGGAGGAAGACATTATACTTCCAACATCCGTAGTGTCAGAGCAAGATGGGTATTCACTCCAGGCCTATGCTTCCTGATGCACAACTGAGCCAAGATGCTATATAAGTCAAATGAGTAAGGGAAGCACTGAAACGCCAAGAAGTGTAATTGATTTTCTCTGCCTTCCTATTGAATGCTAAGACAGCTCCAAGAACTTTGCAGAGAAAGGAGGAAAAGAGTAAGAAAGGAACTGTATTGAAGAGTGTAGTTAGTTTCATAACATCCAAAAATAAGCTAGAAAAAGATACCAAGAAAATATAAATAACAAGAGGAATGTTACATTTGTGCCAAGGCATGTGCTGGTACAGTGACTCAAACTTGGAAAGGCAGCAAAATCGGCCAAGTGGGCTTGTTAAAAGAGAGATTGCTGGGCCCTGCTCCCAGAGTTTCTGGTTCAGTATATCTGGAGTCAGGCTCAAGAATTTGTATTGCTAGCAAGTTTCCAGGTAATACTGATATTCTAGGGAATACATTTTGAGATCCATTCAAAAACAAAAAGCAAACCCACAACCATCAAGTAAATTCTGACTCATAGTGACACTCACAGACAGAGTAGAACTGCCCCCCCCCCTTTGAATATCAGAGAGATACAGAAAGCCTATTTTCTCTCTCAGAGCAACTGGTGGTCCTGAACTGCTGACCCTGCAGTTAGCAACCCAGCTTGTAGCCCACTGTGCTATCAGAGCTCCTTGATATGTATTCAAAGAAAATATATGCTAGGCATATGGATTGCCTCATTTAGACATCCCAGGAGAACTATAATCTGATCACACTCCCCTCGTTTTGCACGAGGAAAGTAGAGTTCAGAGAATTTTCAGAACTTGCTCCAGTCCATGGCAGTGAATGGCAAAGTCAAGGTTTGGCTCTATTTCCATTTCACTCAATATGCTGTGGGTTTTACACTATTTCAAACTCCCTCCTAGGCATTTCCTGGAAAAATTAACTTAGAACTTTATCTGAGCTGGTCAATGTTGTCAGTTTCCAGGCCTTGGAAATAAACTGGTTTGGTGACATCATCCCAGGCCATGTGCTCCTAAAATAGATGATTAGCTGAATGATTTGGGAAAGATCCAGAACATAGAAGTCAATGATTCTGGCTATAACTTCCTGATACACTGACATTAACCCAGAATGTAAATTAAAAATTTTTTAAATCCAGGCAACCTCTCTCCTCTGCTTCCTCCTATCATACATAATGATGGGGACTAGTTACAAATCAGACTATCATCTGATCATCCTCCACATTCCTCCCATAAGTCTTCACCCCACTTATTCAGAATGGAAGACAAGTCTATGAAAAGGTATAAAAGCAAATATTTCTTCAAACATAGGCTTTTCTCATGTGAACAAAGCAATCCTACTACCTATTAAATTTCTGTTTTCAAAAAACACAAAAATAAATTTGTCTTCTGCAAGACTTTAATTTAGACACCAATTTAAGGAATGAAAACAGTGTCATCCTTATAGAGTTTGCATGTATTAAAAAGATGATAAAGAAAGTCTCTGAACAACTTTATGCCAATAATTTTGGCAACTCAGATGAAATGGGCGAATTCCTTGAAAGATGCAAACTACCGAATTTCACCATTAAAGAAATAGATCTTTTAAATAGACCTATTGAATTGTTGTTGTTGTTGTTGTTTCCTAAATAGAATTACAGCATAAATTATCAAAGAAAACTCCAAGCCCAGATGCCTCAGTAGTGAATTCTCTGGAACACTTAGAAAAGGATAATGCCAATTCTATGCAAATTCTTCCTGAAAACTGAAGAGGGGGGATTACTTCCCAACCAAGTCCATTCTACTGTAGTTTCCCTGAAATTTGGAGGCTTTCATTCTACTGCACTATAATAAGGTAAAGGGGAAAAATGGCAGATTTTCTAACGCTGGGCAAGATGTAATCGTGAGCTTCCCAGTGGTGCATGAAGTAAAGAGAATGCACTTCCATCCCTGCTCTGCCCGGAGGAAATAGATTGCAGAGAGCTTGCCGTCCACATCTCTCATCTGGTGACAGGGAAGGAAGAGCTTGGAGACACCAAAAATAAACGTGGCCTATTTCACAACTTCCCTGTGAATGAGGTCAGAAAAAGTCAGCGTCACCAGAGAATGCATGAGAGAGAGGCCTTAGAGAAGGGATCAAGAGTTGGTGAATACAGTCACCTCCTGAACAGCGATTTCCGTGTGTTTGTTAACTTTTTTATTATAGAAAATCTCAAGTTCGTCCAAAAGGAGGTGGGGAACCATGCAGCCTCGGTCTTTTACCCACTCTTAATGAACAACCATTGGCCAACCTTCTGCATCCATATCTCCTCCACCTGCTTACCCCCTCACATCATATTTTGAGGCAATCCCTACAAATTCTATCATTTCATCCACCAGTGTTTTTGTATGGGTGTCAAAAACAAAATCTCTTCCCCTCTGCTATTGACATCATTGGCAGAGTAATGTTTCGTTGTGCAGGGCTGTCCTGAGCCGTAGGGAATGTTCAACCGCCTCCGAGTCCCCCAGTTTTCACAACCAAAAACGTCTCCCGATATTGCCAAATGTTCCCTGCAGGGTAAAACTTCAAAACGGAGAAGCAGAGCACTAGAAGACACGTAATGTTTTGTTGTTGTTGCTTTCTCTGAGACCCTATGCAAAACAGAATGAAACGATGCCCAGTCCCACACCATCATCACCATTGTTGTTGCATTTGAACACACCATTCCTACACCTAAAAAGCTGCTGTTTCTTAATGTAATTGAATAGCCAGTCAGTGCTCAACATTTTAGTGGTCACATAAATGTTAGGTATTTTCTCCAACAGTTTTAAAAAGTAAATATCTGAGTAAGGTGCACACATGACTGGCTGGTGTGTCTTTTGTGTATCCTTTATTCCATGAATCCCCCTGTACCCGCTTCAAGCTCCTTTTTGAGATAAGGATACTTTGAAAAGAGTGATGTCATGTGCATCTATCAGAAGGCATCTAGTTTAAGCAGTCATGGTTGCCCAATGTCAGTGTGTTAGTCCAGCTAGACTAGAAAAACAAATTCATCAACATGCATATGGATATAAGGGAAAGGTTTATATACAAGAGGAATGAACATTGAGAAAACATCCCAACCCACTCCAGTCAGAGGTCATAAGTCTGATATTAGCCCAGATGTTCAAAACCAGTCTTTAAAGTCTCCTTCAACTCACAAAACATGTGCAATGACACCAGGACAATCACAGGCCAGTGGGTGCAGAGTCTTGTGTGTTCGGCAGCAGTAGAAGCATCTCAATGCTGGCAGGGGTCTCTCTGTGGCTTTTCCGCCTTCAGAGGTCAGGTTCCATCAGGATAAGGCCGTGTGGCTTCTCCTCCGGCTCTTCCAGTTCCTCAGACGCTGCCATCTTGTCTTGTCAGTCAAGTATTTGCCAACAACTGGGGAGAGGGTCTCTCATCTTCAAAAGGAAATTCTCAGAATTCCCAGAATTCTCAGAGAAAGTCATGCCCACACAGAGGTCTCATTGTCTATCTCCAGCTTGGCAGTCTAGACTCCACCCCTACATTCCCAGTCAAGAAATTGACACATGGGTACATGACTGCCACAGCCAGTCTAATGTTCTGATTTCATTTTGATTTGTGAAGAAGCACTGATAGCACAGTGGGTTGAGTGCTAACAGTTTGAATCCATTAGTCTCTTCAGGGGAAAACCAATGAGCTTTCTGCTCCGACAAAGATTTACAGTCTGGAAAACTCACAGGGGTCATTCTTCCTGGTCCTACAGTCACTATGAGTCAGAATGGAGTTGATGGCAGTGAGTGAGTTTTTTTGCCCCCTGCATCACTGCCCTGGTGGGAGTAGGGTTAGTGATTTCTTTAGTAATTAACTAGAAATCTTCTATAGAGAAAAATTTCCCCTGTGCAATTTATTTAGGTTACTAATGGCTGCCTGAAAGACTCAAATGGGCAAAGCTCTGAAGCCTTGTCCAAATTCAACAGAATGAATGTCAGGACTGATTACTGATGTCTGCGGTGAGCATGTGATGAGACCATGTAATCACTGGATCTGCCCTTTTGGAAGTGAAGGTCAAATGAAGGAGATCTCTGTGGTGTAGGAGCAGGGCATGCAGTGCAATTATGGCGTAGAGGAACAGGCTCAAAATCAAAGTTGACAGGGGACAGCCCTGGAGGTCAACAAACAGACCGTGAACTATTTACAGGTTTTTATTGTGTTATTTTTCACTTATTTATACATTTTTTCTGGAAATTGGTTTTTTGTTGTTGTTGTTGTTGTTGTTGCTGTCATTATTGCTTTGTTTTCCTTGGTCACTTCATCTTATGATGTCTTTTTTTTTTTGGTATATATTATCTCTGCAAGTCTTTCTAGATAATATAGGGTGGATGAACAGCCTAGAGGAGAAAACAACTGGACTAATAATTCCAGGGGGGCATGGGTTATGGGGAGGTGAGGGAAAGGAGGTGGTGTTGACCATCCCAGGGATAAAGGGAAAAACAAGTGATCCAAAATCAGTGACAAGGTGGGTATGAGAGACCTGATAGGGATTGATCAAGAGTAATGTAACAGAAAGAAATTACTGAGACCCAAATGAAGGCTGAGCATGATAGTGGGGTAAAAGGAAAGAGAGGAAAGAATTTGGAGGTAAAGGGCATTTATAGAGGTCTAAATACAGGTATGAAGTTAGGTGAATATATTTATATATGGTGATGGAGAAATAGATCTATGTGCATATACCTATAGGGTTAGTATTAAGATAGCAGATGGACATTGGACCTCCACTCAAATACTTCCTTAATGCAAGAACACTTTGTTCTATTAAATTGGCATTCCATGATATTAATCTTCCCAACACGATCACTGAAAACAAAACCGGTGCATAAGCTAAAGTGGTGAAGAAAGTTGACGGTGCCCGGCTATCAAAAGATAAAGCATTTGGGGTCTTAAAGGCTTGAAGATAAACAAGTGGCCATCTAGCTCAGATGCAACAAAACCCACATGGAAGAAGCACACCGGTCTATGGGACCGTGAGGTGTCTAAGGGATCAGGTATCAGGCATCAAAGAACTAAAAATTATATCATTACAAATGAGGGGCCCAAAGCTCATCGATAGGTGAAGCGACAGCCCCTTACAGGAGGGTCATGGGGAGGAGATGAGCCAGTCAAGGTGTGGTATAGCCACAGTGAAATTTGCAACTTTCCTCTAGTTCTTCAATGCTTCCTCCCCCCCACTATCATGATCCCAATTCTACCTTACTAATCTGGTTAGACCATGGGATGCACACTGGTACAAATAGGAACTGAAAACATGGGGAATCCAGGACAGATGATCCCTTCAGGACCAGTGGTGAGAGTGGCGATACTGGGAGGGTGGAGGGAAGGTTCAGTAGAAAGGGGGAACCGATCATAAGGATCTACATATATCCTCGTCCCTAGAGTACAGACAATGGGGAAGTGGGTGAATGGAGAAGTCAGACAGAGTAAGACGTGATAAAATAATATTTTATAAATTATCGAGTGTTCATGAGGGAGGGGGAGTGGGGAAGGAGGGAAAAATGAGGAGCTGATACAGAGGATTTAAGTAGAAAGCAAATGTTTTGAGACTGAGGAGAGCAATAAATGTACAGATGTGCTTGACATACGATGGATGGATGGATGGATTGTGATGCGTTGTATGAGCCCCCAATAAAATGATTTTTTTAATTAAATACATAGTTTTGCAAGGGTGGAGGGGATTCCAGTCTTATTGGGAACTCCCTAGTATGTTATTGTTTTGTTAGGCTTTTATGTGTTATTTGGTATGATTTAGTAGATGATTATTTGGGGTCTGAGGATGCTTAAAAACCATTCCTTATGCAAAGAATTGAAGTCCCCGGGAGTACCCAAAATAGATTTTGGGGCCAGGGTGTGGATCCCCATCAGACTTCACCAGAAAACACTCCTAAAGCTAAACAAACAAGACAAAAAAAAGTAGGGAATTTGGGGATAAAGGAGCCCTGGTGTCACAGTCGTTAGATACCTCATTGCCAAGGAGAAGGCTGGCAATTCAAACCCCTTCTCGGGAGAAGACTCCGTGACCCCCAACAAGTCTTGTAGAGGACAATGTGGCCTCCAGTAACAAAAGCCTGACAGGTATGCACACCCCTCAGTGTAGAAATGCTGCCAGGAGTCTATTCCATGGATGAGCAAAGAGAAAGGGGAAATGACCGTTCTTTTTTATTTTTATTTTTTAGGCATCACTGCCCTCTAGTGGTGGGAGTAGGAGGCCCAGCCTTTGCTCCTGTGAGCTGGAATTGAACCTCCATCCCAGTGGGCCGCTGTCCCGCACACAACCACTATGCCGCTGGGGCTCAGCCCAATGACCATTCTTTACAGTGTCTGGAATACTAAAAGGTTAGGGCATTCTTAGGTAATTAAGGAAGTACATTGTGCTCTTCTGTCCAAGGAGAGCTGGCTGCACCGTGGCTAAAGCACTTGGCTGCCAGCCAAAAAAGGTCAGCAGTTTGAACCTCCCAGAGGCTCCCCAAGAGACAGATAAAGATTTACAACCCAGCACCAACCCTATGAAACGTTCTCCCCTGACCTACAGGCTCATGTGAGTCTGACCTGATTCCATAGCAGTGGGGAGTTGGTTTGGTGTTCAATCCATGACCTTGTGGCCTCAGAATACATGTCAACAGAAGATGATCATGACCTCTTGTTTAGTGCAAACAATAAGTCCAGGAAGAACACACAGTATACCATACCCTTTGTGCTTTCTAAGAAGACTGTGCATATAATTGCATTCATGGGGGAAAGGGTGCAGTATATATATAATACTAGCAAAGGTCATTGCTCAACAGTAAAATTAAGGATATTTTCTATTTTCTTTTGTTTACCTAACTTTTCTGAATTTCCTACAAGAAATGTATGTAACTTCTTTAAGTGATTAAAGTAAATAAATACAAGTGTTTTATTCGGGGTTGCCAAATAAAATACAGGTCTCCGGGGCACATAATTACACTTTTTTAAAAAAAAGTAGTAGTTTGTTTTGTATCTGAAATTTAGCAGAGCGCTCCCTTCCTTGCTCTTTGCTAAATCCAGCAAACCTACTGCTTAGTGTAACCTAAGAGAAAGAACCCCAGGGCACCATGGTTCATATGCGACGGCTTTCCGAAAGGTTGGTGGTTTGAATCCAACCAGTGGTTCCCAGAGAAAGACCTGATTCTCTTCTCCCACAATGAAGACAGCTTCAGGAATCCCATGGGGAAGTTCTACTCTGTCACAAAGGGTTAGAATCAACTCAACAACGATGGCATCTATCAATGTCATCAACTACTCAAGGAGAAATTAGGAGGCTAGACACGGAGGGGAAAGTGAAGAGGAGGAGGAGACAGGAATTGATAGCTCTTAATCTTTTTAGCAAGGAAACCTGATTCCTGCGGAATGAGAAAGACTCGCTTCAGAGACACACAGGCCTCACATCGGATCTGAGGGGATTTCCAAAAGGTCACTGAAAAATTCCAGAGTTTTTTGCATTCCACTTTTCCCACAATGTTTGGAAGCTTCATGGTAAAAACTCCGCCCACCCGAAGGTAAGGCAAGTTATCCTGGGGGCAAGTTACATGTCTTCCCCATAGCCTTGATTTTCCTCCTCCATAAAATGCTAGTGGTTATACCTGCTTTGCCAGAACCCAATGAGAAGAAGTGTCTGAAGGCATTTTACAAATTGTGACCTGCCAAACACCATGTTATTCTCGTGTTGGGCCATGACAGGACACGTGGGACAGGGGAAACAGCTGTGGTGGACACTTGCGGGGCCACTCCCCATACGAAATGTATTGGTGGCTCTCAGAGGTCAAACCCACGTAAGGTTTAAGTTACGTGACTGATCCCACATATTAGCATCTATCCAAACTGCTCGTGGGGTCCTATTTATAGATGCACTGATCACAAACTACCGTTGCAACTCTTTGCCACAGGTTGGCTGTCCGTGTGCCTGGCAAGCAGCTCCGAGGAAGCCCGCATCGTTTGTGAGTTGCCAGCTCCTCTCGCAGGCCCTCACCTTCTCCTCAGTCACCTTGGAAACTGCCCTGTTCTGCATGCAGAGCACAGAACGCCCAGGCTGCCACGGAATTAATCAGCTGCCACCTTCTCGGCGGGGCTCCCTCACTGAAAATCCACCGGCGCCTCAAACCACGCTGGGGAGGCTCCACGGTGGGGGGTTGGCACCTCCCAGGGAAACCTGTGATGAAAGAGGCTGGGGCTTATGAGAAAAAAGGGAAAGGAGGGAGGCAGAAGGAGGGAAGGAAGAAGAAAGGGAAGGGGGAAAGGCCAGAAGGAAGAAAACGGGGACAGAAGGTAAATGAGGAAACTGAGGCACGGGGGTTCAAGGTCGCATAACGAGAATCAGAACTGTGTTTCAAATCTAAGAGAAAGAAAATCCCTTAGGGAGAGGAAAAAAAATACCCAAGATGATTGAATTCTCCTGATAGTTGCCCAAGAGCGGATGAAAGACATTGTCTTTGTTTATAGCTCTTAGCTAGAGGGTCAATTCCATGCGCAAGGTACCCTTTGGCACCCTTTGAAAAAGATGAACCGCTCAGAGCCAGCGAAATGTGTCACTGAAGCGGGTCCCCCTGGATAGGGCCGGTGGCAGTAAAAAGCAATTTGCAAACTGTACCGAGTCATAAAATGTTACGTTTTTGTCCCAGTTCTAATTGCCGCACAGTATCAGCCTGATACTTAGAAGCCTAAAGCCCATTTCATTCTGCCGACAGCTCCAGGTGTCAGGCATTCCGACCTGGCAAAGAGCTCCTCACAGACCCCCCGAGCTCCACAGAGGGTCCCTCAGTGGCGGGGTGGGGCTCATCTGCAGGTGTAAACGGGCTGGATGTCCACGAGGCACGGCACACAGGACCGCAGCGGTCTGCTGCCTGGAGCATCTGCCTGTGACCTCTCGAGCACGAGGCCCTCAGGCAGCAAACACCACGTCACATAGACAGTGATGTCGGGAGGTTTGGGGACCGTACCACGTGACACTGTCAGAAGGCGTGGCATTAAAAGAACTGTAACGTGCGCAGTGTTGCGGTTGGAGGGGTGGCGGGGAAGGCCATTTTTTAACAAAAATATCCATGGAGTGAGTTGTAACAACAAAAGCACTTTTATAAGCTGCTTGTAGGACCGTGCCTACACGGCTAAAGCTCCGTGCTCATTCACTCTGGGCAGCCGTCTCATGCACTCCAGTCAGAGCCAATTACAAAGGCTCTGCGAAGCACGTGGTTCTGCCTGCAGGCGCCACCCGGAAGCCCCGCTGTTTTCATTGTGCACAGTATTTTTATAGTTGCCGATTTTGTCAGTTCTATGGTGTTTTGGCTACACCCCTGTAATCATTATTCTTAGTGAACCCACATCAGTAACTTATTTGAGAATGGGGTAAAAGAGAAGTTGAAAAGTCAAACAGGTTTCTGCTCAGTTCCTAACAAGGCCATAACTAGCAATGCAGTTCAATATAAAAACTCACTGCCAATGGGGTGAACCTGACTCCGCGATTCTATAGGACAGCGTATGAGGAGGTACCCCCCCCCCACTATCCCCCAAAATGGAAAAAAGATCTGCTGGACAAAGATTTTATAGTAAGAATTTTTCATGATAGATGAGCATTGAGCAACCCTTCTGAGTTAGTGCTCCTAGTGGCGTCCCCTTGGAAGTTTCTCTATGGTCACAGTGAATTTTTTCATAAAAGCAATTTCACTGGAATCTCTTTTTTTGTGATGATCAATTTAAGAGAACAATGTGAGATTGTGAATTTTGTTTCCTGCTTGGGGAAAAATGCCACAACGTTGTGATGTTAAACACAACTTGCAAAGATAGCTATGGGAAAACTCAAGTGTACGAGTGGTTTTTCCATTTCAAAAAAGGTGAAATGTTGATTGATGACAAATCTCATTTTGGATGTCCAATCAACTTCCCAAATGGATGAAAATATCAACAACATTCATGCACTTGAGTTCAAGTGCATGACAGACCAGATGAAGAGATGACAGATCAGAAGACTGATGACAGATGAAGAGATGGGGAAGTTATCTGGACTGTCTTGGTGCTTGGTTCAGCAAATTTTAACAGAATATTTGGGAATGAGAAGGGTTGCTGCGAAATTTGCTCCTCGGGTTCTGAATGAAAAGGAAAAAGAACTTCAAGTGGAAACATGCCATACTTTGAAAGAACAGCTCTGAAGTGACCCAGTCGTCACCCTAGTGATGCGATATGGTGCTATTCTTACGACCCTAACCCCGAAAGCAAACATCAATCATGTCAATGAAAGATGCCATTGTCGCCTCGCACAAGAAAAGCTAGTCAAATGAAATCAAATATCAAGATGACGCTCATTCATTTTCTTAGATGTGAGGGGGATAGTACATTTGGAATTCATTCCACCAGGTCAGACTGTTCATCAAGCTTTATATTTAGAGGTTCTGAAAAGGTTGCATAACAGTGTGCAACAAAAAAGGCCTGGTTTATGGCAGATGGGGGACTGGTATTGTCAGCATGACAATGCACCTGCTCACACAGCCATCTCACTGCACCAGTTTGGGGCAAAAAAAAAAACAGCAATGCCTCTCTTGACCCACACACCTCCCTCACTTGACCTCACTCCATGTGACTTCTTTTTGTTTCTAAGACTGAAGTGGGACAATGAAAGGACAGCAATCCGACTAGGTAGAAGAGGTAAAGAAACACAATGAGGGAGGTGCTGTCAGCCATCCAAACAGATGAGTTTGAAAAATGTTTCCAAGAATGGAATCACACACTTGCAAAGTGTGTTCTTGTGTAATGGAGTGTACTTTGAAAGTGAGATGGTTGTTTTGTAAGACAATTTAAATACACAGTTTTTTTTTTTAAGAAATCCAGGGCTTTATTTGGGGGGGCTCATAGAATGGTCCCTTGGGCTTCTGAAACTTTAAATCTTTATGGGAACAAACAGCCTCATCTTTCTCCCAAGGACCAAGCAGTCGGTTCAAACGACTGACCTTGTGATGAGCGGCTTCAATGTGTAAGCCATTTGATCACCAGAGGGCCTGTTATTCAATGTAGAAAACTGATATTCCTATAACCTAAGACAGACTATATGGCATTGAGCTATTTAAACTCTATTTACCACACATTGTTCCATGATGAAAATTGACGATAAACAGGAGTAAGGAAGGATCTCTATGATCTGGTGTGGGAGGAGGTCCATGGGTAAAGTAACCAGATGTCCCGCTTTTTAACAATTTAACAACATCCTGCAATGTTTTAAAATTAAAATAAATATGTTACAATACTATTTTTGTGTTCTATGAACATTTTGTTGCTCCATGTAGACCAAATTTTTAATCAAGAACACACACACACACACACATACATACACACACACCCGTCAATGGTCTTAAAATCTGCTTAAAATCTGGACACTTTATCCATGGGGGGCATGGGGCAGTAGCTTCATGCATCACCACACGGACAGACACCAACCCCAGTGATACCACCACACATCGCTGTAAACATTAATCCCAAACTCGACCTCCTGGCCATTGAGTTGATCCCGACGCATAATGACCTTTTAGGATAGGGTAGAACTACCGGGAGTTTCTGAGGCTGCAATTGTTTACCAGAGCAGCAAGCCTCATCTCTCTCTCAAGGAGCCTAGCAGCTGAGTCTGTGTTTGGCGGCCCAGCACTCAGCCCACGATGTCACTAGAGTCCCTTCACGGTATACACAAGGTTTCTTCCATTGAAGCAATCCCAATCCCACCAGTAGTAAAGGGAGTGGACACGGTGGCCTCGTTTTGACAGGGGTGTGATTGGGTGAGGCGGAAGATACTGCTGTGACCAGCTTTGAAAATACAACCTATCACAGTCTTCGACTGGGTCTCAGATTTCATGGTTCATTCTTGACCAAGGGTTAGAAAAAACTAACTGAAGGTGAGCATTCTCAGAAGCCTTACTTGTAATGAAACATTCGAGTGGTTGTGGCTAATTCACTTGCGATGTGTCTTTTATTAGGTGCTGTCAAGTCTCTGTAACTAGTGGTGACCCCACATGACAGACCCCACTGCCATGTTGGGTTTCCTAGCGTGTGGTCTCCACAGAAACAGATCTTCAAGTCTTATCTCCCTCAGAGCTGCGGGTGGTTACAAACCAGGGACCTTTCAATTAGCACTCACAGGCTCAAGCACCATGCCACCTGGGGACCTTATGGAATGTCTATTCGATGAGGCATGAAGCTGCTTCACAAGCTCTAATTGCTCTTGGGTGAATTCTTCCATCAAACTGAGCTCCAGCTATTCCTCCCTTTGCACCACTGACTGTGTGTGATGATAGGAACAAATTGCATAGCACGACAGAGGACATTCTCTATGTGAATCCTGGAGAACCCCCAAGCCCATGTGCATGCTCTCAGATGGCTGTATTTAAGAAGTCCACCTAGTATTCACCACTAAGTATTCACCTAGTGAATACACCCAAGGTGACAGCTACATTGAGAAACAGGACTGGAGTACTGATGCATGCTACCCTATCGGATGGCCCTTGAAAGATGTCAACCACAAAAGGTGCAATATGATGGTTCCACTGAGATGAAGTGTCTAGAACTGGCAAGTGTTTTCAGACCAGGAACTCCATGGGTGTGTGCCCCCCAACTGACCAAAAGGGTGGCAGTTGAGCCCACCCAAGGTTCCAACAGAAGAAAGGCCTGGTGCGCTGCTTCCATAAAGATGATTGTCAAGAAAATCTCTGGAGCTCTGCTCTCCTCTGAGACACAAGTGCTTGCCCTGAGTCAGGAATTGTCTTGATGGCCATGGGTTGGTTTATCTACACCAGGGTTTGAGAGGCAGAGGGCAAGAGGAGGAGTCATCGTGAACCATGATGGAAAAATATGGAAACAGGTAATGGTGATGCTTGCACAGCACAAAAAGCAAAACATCTGTTCTGTACTGAATTGTCTATGTGAGGAATGCTGGAAGGCTACCCGTTTGGGTAGGTATCTGTTTCCTCAGCTGTTTTTAAAGAGCATACTCGTAGCATCAAAGACTGGGACGAAGCCAAAAGAGAACAACAATAGTTGTTACCAGGGCTGGAAGTGAAGTGACTTTTCCTTCCTTTCTTGCATTCCTGTGCGTCTCTGCTGGATCATCTCTATAAGACTTTTTAGAATACAAAGTTCAAGGGGCAACGTAGACACGGAGAGGGCATTGTCAGGAAAGAGAGGAGGCAGTGTGGGAAGTCTCTGCTTGTTGTTTGGGGTCATCCACCAGAGCAACCCCACCCATGCGCACCACAGAGCAGAACCCAACCCGGACCTATGCCACCCTCCCAATTGCTCTCTGTTGCAGCCACAGTGTCAATCCGTGTCACCCAGGGGCGTCTTCTCCCCCGAGCCTCTACTCCCTCCAGCAGGCTGTGCTCCTCCTAGGACTGTTCCAATCTGATGATACGTACAGGACCAACAGTCCCCTCCCAGAATGCAGAGGCTTCAGCAGGACCCACTGGTAACGTCCTTCTGTTCTGTCAGTCAGCTGGGGTGTGGGTACACTGGCTCAGTCACGCAGGAAAGAGGCCTGCTGCAGGCTATCTTATCTGGGGCAGCAGTTTAGCTCCATATGACTTTCATCCTCCTCCTGGGAGCAGTGGACCAACCTGAGCCCAGGTTCTTTCTTCTCGTGGCGATGACAGCATGCACAAAGGCAATTGAAAACATGTGAGCCCTCTTGAGACCCAACTGGCATATTTTCACTTGTGTCTTATCCACGCGGTCAAACCCAAAGTCGTGCTGTGAAGCCCATCCACAGAGCAAGAGCACTCAAAATTACCTGGCCAAGTATAGAGAGAGGGGTGATTTAAAAAACAAACAACAAAAACACACAGCCATCTGAGGCAGTAAATCTTTATGGGAGATGATAGCCTCGTCTTCCTTCTGAGTGGCTGGTGGGTTTGAACTACAGACCTTGTGGCTAACTGTCTAATGCTTCCTGGACAGAGCTAGGGAAGGAAAGGAAAATAACAATAAATAATATTCAATGATAAGAATGTCTGTCCTCAATTTGAATGAGGGAGAGTGCAAAATAGAGACCCAAAGTCCACCTGTAGACAATTGGACATCCTCTTACAGAAGCGTCACAAAGAACAGATTAGTCAGTCAATACGCAGTATAGCACCCAGTAAACAAAGCACCCTCTAGTTCCTTAATGTTTCCTCCCCCAACTGTCATCACCCCAATTCTACTCTATAAATCCAGCTAGAACAGAGTATGTATACTGATACAGATAAGAGTTCTTGACATATGGAATCCAGGACAGATATACCCCTCAGGACCAATAACGAGATTAGCAATACCAGGAGGTTAAGAGTAAGGTGGAAAGAGAAAGGGGAAACCAGTCACAATAATCTACATATAACCCCCTCCCAGGGGGCTGGGCAACAGAAAAGTGAGTGAAGAGAGACATCAATCAGTATAAACATGAAAAAAATTATTATCAAGGGCTCATGAGGGAGGGTGGGGTAGAGAAGGAGGGAGAAAAATGAGGAGCTGACATCAAGGGCTCAAGTAGAAAATATTTAGAAAACGATTATTGTAACAAATGTACAAGTATGCCTGACACGGATGGATGGATGGATGGATGGATTATGTATGATAGGAACTATATGAGCCCCCAATAAAGTGATTTTTTAAAATGTCTGTCCTAGGGAAGAGAAGGAAACCCAGACTTGCTTCAAATATAATTTAAAAACAAAGAGAAATCCACTGGGTGAGGGAGACCATTAGCATCAAGCCATATGGTGCCCACCAATTCTAAGACATGTGGCCACTTAAATAGGACACGGAAAATAAAGGAAACTGTCACAGAATTAGGATCAGCTGCAGATCAGTTCCCCACAGTTGCAAGAGGGACTAGGGAAGCAGAAAAAGGGCCATGACAGGACATGCACCCTCAGACACATAGAGAAGCTCACACGCTTGGTGGAGGAGCCTCTGAGCAGGGCAGTCATTGTTGACTCACGACTGTCACCAAACCAAGCCAACTACCTGCCCTTGAGTGAGTCCACTCTGACTCACAGCTGCCTCTTTGGGTTTCTGAGGCTGTAAATTTTTCAGGCGCAGAAAACCTCACATCTTTCCCCTCTAGAGTGACTAATGGGTTTGAACTGCTGATCTCATGGCTAGTAGGCCAACACATAACCCACTGCATGCTCCTAGTATCCCAATTTCAATTAAGGGTTAACCCAGGCAAGTCCCTGAGGGTTAGGCTCTCCCCTTCGCCCTCCCAGGAGAATGGGAATAATGCACTTTCAAACACACCCTGGTTGACAGGGGATCAGAAAATACTTCCTGAAGGCCCAGCCTAGATGGAGACTCAGAGCTGGACTGGGGGCTCCCACTGTAAGCCATAACCATCTGCAAGCTGCGTGCTCAGAATGCAAGTTCCAACACAGCTCATGGCAGGGAGTTAAGGTCATAGTGGACAATAGTGACTCTCAGCCCAGCCATGGCCCCACACATAAAAAGAACCCCTCCACCCCCACCCCTCGGAAATCCCCTGTCTCTGTGCTCCTGCCTCGGTACTGATGCACCTGAACCAAACCCAACAGAGGGCTGCTCAGCAGGGGCTTGGGGAAGGAGAAAGCAAGCAGGTACGAGGTCTTGATGAACGTGACGCCCCTCTCCCCAGAACCTGAGTTGGAACTATACAGGAGAAAGCATCTGCCTACATCCCTCATTTCTGTTGGCTTCCTCCACTGCAAGAAATCTGGTCTAGACTCCCCCAGAAGGTACAGAGAGAGCCCAAAGGCCTTAAGCCAGTCTTCGTAGTCACCATCCTCCCAGTCAGTGGGGAGGTTTAGGCGTGGTCATGTGACACAATTCTAGCTGAAGAAGGAAATTCTGCTAAAGGGGAGCAGGTACTAGGAGGGGTTGCATGGCTCCTACAATTCAACAAAGCAGAGCAGCAGCCCTTTTCTTCTCAGCTTCTTGTGGCATTGGGTTCTACCTCTACTGCCTCACACAGCAAAGTGGAGCAAAGGTAAGAACTTGGACAGTACTGGCAGAAGGAGTGCCGGGAGGCAGTATGCTCGGGGAACTGTGCCTGGTGCTTTACATGGACAAAGAAGCAAAGATTTTTTCTTTGGCCCTTGGGCACCGACCTTTGCTGCCTAGAGGGACTCAGGGAACCCTCATTCAGCTGGAGTGGGGAGTCACTGCCAGTGGCCAGCCACAGGTCACGGTAGGTAGCAGGACTGAACAGTGATAGACTGTGGCTATGAGGAATGTGGGGAATGGCGCTGTTGATGGGGTGCATGAATCAGGAACTTCAGACCTGGTCCTTAAGATGCTGCAGGAAGTCGAGTCAGCTCCCCACCCTCCAAGATCAGGGGCCCTTTCCGGTATGCTTCCTTAGAAAACCCTGGTATGGGGAGATTTCTTCTCTGGATTCAATGGCCATTAACTTCACCCTTTGATCCTCCCAAGTCTCTTAACTGTATGTGTACAGGCAAAAATAGCCAATAAAATAAGCAACCAAATTGGGGGTGGGGGTGGGGGGGAGAAAGGTTCGGAATTTAATGACATTGCTAACAGATGAATCTGCCAACCCAACAGCTGTCCTGCCTCTGGGACTTTTGCCCTAGGAGATTAATTTTATTTTTTCCAGTCTGGTCCTCTGTTCCAGATGCCAAGGGCATCCAGCTGCCTGTGCAGTCCTCCATTTGGATGTCTAAAAGACATTTGAAACTTAACCCACACAGATCCATTCCTCTTGGGATTTGGTGGAATTCCCCAGGAGCAAACTCAGAAATCCACATTGTGAAAATGAGAAACCAATATTACAAACTCACAGTCATGGTGTGGATTCTGGCTCCTTATCGACCCGCTGAGGCAGAATAGAACTGCCTCTGTGGGTTTCTGAGACGACAAATCTTTATGGGAGGAGAAAGTCTCATCTTTTCCCCACAGAGCAGCAGGTGAGTTCGAACTGCTGGTCTTGCAATTAGTAGACCAATGGGTAGACCTATACTCTGACTAGAGTATTGAGGTGGCCTGGTACACCATGAGCAGAGCCACTGCCGGGGCCTCCCACTCCCCTTCCTCTGCCTGTCTTCTGTCACATCCCTACCTGCAAGACTTCCTGTGCCTCTCTGGGTTTCCTCATTTGTAAACAGAAGGTGGTCATGGGCATGAAGTGAGGAGTACTTAGATGACACTTAAAGGCACCTAGCACATTGCTGTTAACGGCTGTGGAGGTGGACCCAACTCATGGTGACCTCACCTCCAAAGAGATTAGATTGCCATGAGCCATAGAGTTTCCCCTGACCAAATGATTGCAAGGAGACTTCCAGGCCTTTCTTCCTAGCCTCAAGCTGGAAGATCATAGGAGACCTGTCCAGTACCATAGCACTGTGCGAAGCACTGACCGTCACATGATGACTGTGCTCAAGGTGAATTGTCCATATCCAACCCATGCTGCAGGACGGGAGGCAGATGGGTGAGATCAACTGGATGGTTTTGCAGGATGGGGACAAGGCTTGGGGGGGCGGGGCATGAGAGTGGGAACTCAGTGGGAGGCACCTCTACCAGTTCACTGCACTCAGCTTTCTCCAAGGGAAGGATTTAAACTGCAGCTCAAAGAGATAACTGCAGAAATACCCAGGCTCCTCTCCAACCACAGAGTGCTCAGGATGGCTCACAGGCTTCCTTTGCTGGTGGGCAAAGGGGAGAATCACAAAATCTGTGTCAGAAGAAGGCTGGCCAGTACAATAAGGCTTATATTTCCTGGCTTCACGTATCTTGTTTCCTGTCTGTCCTGTTCACATAACTGTCTCTTGATCCATGTACATGTTCAACAGGAGCACAAGAAGATGTTTTGGAAATCCCATTTTCCTTAAGGCTACCTGTAGTTATGGTCCACATGGTCCAGTGCCTTCTCATCGTCAACCAGAACAAGGAAACATCTCCTGGTATTCTTTGCTTTCCGCCAAGATCCATCTGACATCTGCAGTGACAGTCCTTGTTCCATGTCCTCTTCTGGATCTGGCAGCTCCCTGTCAATGTACTGCTGCAACCATCAGCAAAGTTTCACTTGCCTATGACCTTGATGATACTGCTCCATAACAGTGGTTCTCAACCTTCCTAATGCCACGCCCCTTTGATACAGGTTCCTCATGTATAAGCCGTAAAATTATCTTTGTTGCTGCTTCCTAACTGTAATTTTGCTACTTTTTGAATAAGGTGACCCCTGTGAAAAGGTCATCTGACCCCCCAAAGGGATTGAAACCCACAGGTTGAGAAGCGCCGGTCTATAATGCGTGCATTGCATTGGGTCACCTTCTTAAGAATGAGTACAAGCATAAGTCTCTTCTAGTCAGTCAGTAAGATAGCTGACTGCTGGGTGCATTTGAATGATGGTGCTGGCGAAGAACATTCAAAGTAGCTCCCTGGAGACCCAGGACAAGTGCTACCGAAAACCAGGGCATTGAATCCTGGATTTTCAAGGTGCACAACGTGCTCCAAAGGTTCTTCCAGAGGGAGCCAATGGGGAAACCCCACCAGGTGAACTAGACTTTACCTCAAACACGCCTGTAGCCTGAGGACATAAAGCAAACTGCGGTGTGTGAAGAAGCAGAAGAGCAGGAGTACTGAACTGTCTGGAGGCAGGCCAATGATTATCTGCTTTCTATGTTAAGATATGTATTATTCTGACAGACCTGAGACGGGCATTGCCAGTAAGTTTTGCCTGACAATCAACTCCCACTGTGTGTATAAATAGCATCAAGTCACATAAGGATTTATTCTGTGCAAGTAGATAATCCAGTTATTGTGATATATAGTTAGCCTACACTTGTCCAATCTCCCTCTCTCAATAATGTTTTAAAAATTAGTACTATGGGCTAATGAATAACACCATAAACAGAAGGTCCTTATGCTTCAGAGAGAAGATCAATTATGTTCTCTACTACAAAGTAACAAGGACACTTCTAAGGTGAGCCAGGGGCAGCTGGAAAACAGATTCAGGAATGAACTTTGGGCTCACACTTAATCCTAGCTCCGATCTAAGAGCAATTTGTTCTTACAACATGACCCTGTTCAAAACTCACCTGCAGGAAGGAAACCCAAACTATTTGGGTGCTATAGAAAAGTGTGGTAAAGAAATTAGATGGTGCCTAGTTTTCAAACAGAATAGAGTCCGAGGTTTTAAACATTTTTTCCAGGCAAGTAGCCTTCCAAAATGAAATGTGAACTAAGTCCACATAGAAGAAGCACTGGGACATGTGTGATCCAAGGATTGTAGAGTCTATAACTCAAATCTAAGGGAGGGAATAGCATGAAAGTATAGATTATCCGATTACAGTGTACAGCAGGCTGTGGCTGACAGCTGAGAGAGTTAAGGCTTATTGTGCGCCACCCGGCCATAAGCACATGTGGCATTAATTGAAGGGTGGAGAGATAAAAGGCGTGGTGAGCCTCCTGTTTCTTCTCTGGTCCCGTGTTCTCTGATGGTGGGACCAGTATGCGGTTACCTTGGCTGGCAAGGCCCACTTCCTGCAAGAACTTCCTGCGAAGTCACACGGATTTACCCTGATGCAACCCTGGGTGCCAGAGAAGCCACATGAAGATCCCTACCAGCGCTGAGAAGCTTACACCGCCACTGGATTCAAAGACTTTCTACCCGATGGTCTATGATCCTCCTGCATTCAGCATCATTGTGTGTGTTTGGTGATTTTTGAGGAGTGCTTTGTAAATGGGTGTTGGACATTTGGGCTAAGTTGGTGTGAGACATATGGGCAAATGCATTATAGAGTTGGGATGCTCTTTGAATGTACACTTGCCCTATATATAAAACTCTCTCATACATATGAGTTTCTGTGGATTTGTTTCTCTAGTCCACCCAGACTAACACCAACAGTGGAAGCCTAAAATGCATTTGCAGAATCTACACAATAAAAAAAACCCCAGGTGATTTCCCTCTGGCCATAATTGATAGGGATAAACTGGTACCAGACAGAGTATCAGAGAGATGACTGCAGTGGATTAAAGTGATAAATCTGACTTGAAGAGTTAAAATCTTGTTGCTTGATCTCCCCTCTGATACATTTTGGCCTTGATTTGGTTTTTCATACTCTCTGTAGGGTTTTTTTTTCATACAGAGGCTTAGCTCTGGAGTATTTTGTCATTGTGGGTAGCCTATCTGAAACTTCTCTGTGTGTTTTTATATGTTTTTGATATATGAAACCCAGAATTGATCAACCTAGAGACAAGAACTAGAATAAAAGTTTGGGGGGGAGGTGGTCTACTGGGGGGAGGTGAGGGAGGGCATAAGGGGAAGATGATAGCAAAGAGTTCAAGAAGGAAGAAAATGTTTGAAATTGAATTTAGGGCTGAGCCCTGGTGGCATAGTGGTTGTGTGCAGGACTGTGGCCCACTGAGTTGGTAGTTCAAATCCAGCAGCAGCTCTTCAGGAGCAAGGCTGGGCCTCCTACACCCACAAAAGAAATTGACTTTAGTGGCAATTATAAACTACTGCTGGACTGGTATGGTGTCTGGATTAGCTCCTAATAAAATGGTTTGAAAAAATAAAGTAAATAAGTGGACCTAGCCAAAAAAGATAAAGAATATGAACAATTTTAACAAATGAAAAGAAAGGTAAATATATGAATCAAAGGTTACATAATAGTATGTGCAATGTATATTTTCCCAACAATTATAAATAAATATATATACATATATATATAATAGACTGCCAAGTGAACAAGCAAATCTGTTTTGTACAACCAGTAGAGCCAGAATGCTCCTTAGAAACAATAGCAAGACTTCTTCTCATGTACTGCGGACACTTTAAACTCACTGCCAACTTATAGCGACTAAGTCCAGGGGAGAGACGGGAAAACCAAAAAGAGTAGAGACGAGAAACTTGATGGTGAGGGTGGAGGAAGGGGAGGACAGAGGGACAAGGGTCTCAGCAAGACCGGCAAGGAGGTAGGAATGCCTCACACCCTATGGGACAGGGGAGAACAGTCCCCACGAGTCTCTTTCCCCTGATGGTTTCAAACTGTGGACCTTGTAGTTAGCAACTCAATGCATAACCATTACACTACCAGGCCTTCTCAGGAGAGACCAAGCTCTGGAGAAGCCCATCATGGCTGGTAAAATAGAAGGGCACCAAAAAAAGAGGAAGGCCCTCAAAAAGATGCACTGAGGCTGTGGGTGCAACAAGGGGCTCGAACATAACAACAAATGTGAGCATGGCCCAGGCCCCGACAGTGTCTCCTTCTATCGTACACGGTGTTGCCATGCGTCCAAAGCTATGGAACTGCACCGAACAACAACATCCCCTAAAATCACTGTTCATTGAGGGCACTGGGGTCACCGTCAAGTCTGCTGGGCATTCAGGCAGCACTCCTCACTTGGGTTCTGGAAAATTAGACTTTTGTAAGCTACAAATGAATTATGGAGTAGAAAAAAAGAATTCTACAGTCAAATCGTTTGAAATAACCTCAATACAAGTTTCTTGATTGCAGGATTTCTCAGAGCCTCCAATATGCGGTTTTGACCCTTGAAGAGCAAGGGTCCACTTGCGCATGGATTATTTTTTTTTTTTTTTAGGCATCACTGCCTTCAGGTAGTGGGAGTAGGAGGCCCAGCCTTTTGCTCCTGGGAGCTGGAATTGAACCTCCATCCCAGTGGGCCACAGTCCTGCGCACAACCACTATGCCACCGGGGCTCAGCCCTCGCATGGATTATTTTTAATGAAAATATATAAACAAAACAAAATATGATGTTAATCGTCTCTGCCTGTGCAGTTCTCTCCAGAAATCTGCATCTCTGACCATTCTCTCACAATTTCCTTCATGCTTAGTGCAACACCGGCAACCTTGGAACACATGACATGTCCACATAAAACCGCAGGACACATATCAAGTGCCACTAGTGATGCTGAAAGTGCTCTCAAGAAGCAGAGAAAAGTCATGAGATCCCAAGAAGAAGTTGAAGAGTACTTGAAGTGTGTTGTAGAACACAGCTGCAGGGGGGCGCTGTGCAGTTGCTGCCACTTCAAGATAAATGAAGACAGTGTTAAGAACCACTGTAAAAAAAAAAGAGAGAGAGAGAGAGAGAGCTGAGTCTTGGTGGCGTAGAGGTTGAGTGCGGGCGTGCGGGCCTGTGGGCCACTGACTTGGTGGTTCAAATCCAGCAACAGCTCTCCAGGAGCAAGGCTGGGCCTCCCACTCCCACCAGAGGGCAGTGATTGCCCTCCAAAAAAAGAAAGAGAGAGAGAAAAGAAAGGTGAGCATCATGAAATGCCAATCTAATAGAACAAAGTGTCCTTCATCGAGGAAGTACTTGAGGGGAAGTCCAATGCTCATCTGCGGTCTTAATACTAACCCTATAAGTATATACAAGTGGATCTAATTCCCCATCATCTTCTATAAATACATCTACCTATCTACATGCCTGTATTTAGACCTCTGCAAATGCCCTTTACCTCACAGTTCTTTCCTCTATTTCCTATTACTTTCCTCTTGTCCCACTATCATGCTCAGCCTTCATTTGGGCTTCTATAATTTCTCTCTGTTACATTACTCTTGATCAATCTCTATTAGGCCTTTCACAACCACCTTGTCACTGATTTTGGATCACTTGGTCCCTTGTCCCTGGAATAGTCAACCCCACCTCCCCTTCTCCCATGTCCCCATGGAACCATCAGTCCCATTGCTTTCTCCTCCAGACTGTTCAACCAGACTATCTCATCTAGATAGACCTGCAGAGATAACAATATGTACAAAAAAACCCCAAGACATCATAAGATGAAGTGACAAAAGAAAACAAAATGATGGCAACAACAAAAAAAAACCAATGTCCAGAAAAAATATATAAATAAATGGGAAAAAATTTTAAATAATAAAAAAAGTAAAACCTGTAAATAGTTCAAGGTCTGTTTGTTGACCTCCAGGAGTGTCCCCTGGTTGAGTCCGATGGAGTGCCACACCCCATCTTTGGCACTCCCTCGGAAATTCCATGCCCTGCTCCCCATGCTCCCCTGCTGCTCTGCTGCACACCCTTAGTGTTTTGTCTTGGTGTTGTGTTGGTCATACAGGGTACAATTCCGAACCTGCTTCTCCATTGTTTGTTACCATAGCTAAAATGACCAGACATCCCGCTTTTTAACAATTTAACAATACAATTTACAATACTATTTTTGTGTTCTATGAACATTTTTGTTGCTTCATATAGATCAAATTTTTTATCAAGAAACCCCCCTTCCCCACCCCACCCTCAGTTAATATTGTCCTGCTTAAAATCTGGTCACTTTAGTTTGGGTCAGTGAGGAATGCCTGTGTTTCATAGTGGGGCTGGCCATATAGTCTTCTCTGTGCATTGGCTATTCTTAGTGGGGATATCGTCCTCAAGGATCGGTGTGTGCATAGCAAAAGTGGTGAAGAAAGCTGATGGTGCCCAGCTATTAAAATATATAGCATCTGAGGACTTAAAGACTTGAAAGTAAACAACCAGCCATCTAGCTCGGAGGCAACAAAGCCCACATGGAAGAAGCACATCAGTCTGTATGACCACAAGGTGTCAAAGGGATCAAGTATCAGACATCAAAGAAAAATCATATCATGCATGCCCACCTTCCTGATATGATTGCTGAAGACAAATTGTACATAAGCAAAAGTGGTGAAGAAAGCTGATGGTGCCCAGCTATCAAAAGATTATAGCATCTTTTGATATAGATCTTAAAGACTTGAAGATGACAAGTGGCCATCTAGCTCAGAAGCAACAAAATTCACATGGAAGAAGCACACCAGCTTATGGAGCCATGATGTGTCAAAGGGATCAGTTATCAAGCATCAAAGAACTAAAAATCATATCATTATAAATGAGGGCAAGTACAGAATGGGAACACAAAGCCCATCAGTAGGTGAAGCGACATCCCATTACAGAAGAATCACAGGGAGAAGAGGAGTTAGTCAAGATACAGTGTAGCAACAATAAATATGCAACTTTCCTCTAGTTCTTAAATGCCTCCCCTCTCCCCCCCCCTCCCCCCACTAACATGATCCCAATTCTACCTTACAAACCCGGCTGGACCAGGGGATGCACTCTGGTACAGACAGGAGCTGGAAACATGGAGAATTTGGGACAGATGATCCCTTCAGGACCAGTGGTAAGAGTGGTGATACTGGGAGGGTGGAGGTAAGGTAAAGTAGAAAAGGGGAACCAATTGCAGGGATCTATATATAGCTTCCTCCCTGGGGTACAGACAATAGGGAAGTAGGTGAAGGGAGACATCAGACAGTATACAGTATGACAAAATAAAAATAATTCACAAATTATCAAGGGCTCATGAGGGAAGGGGAGTGTGGGGGGGAAATATAAGGAGCTAATACCAAGGGCTTAAGTAGAAAGAAAATGTTTTGAGAATAATGAGGGCAACATATATATGTACAATAGATGTATGTGTTGCATACAACAGATGTATGTATTGATTGTGATGAGTTGTATGAGTCCACTATAACATGATTAAAAAAAAAAAAAAGAAAGTAAGTTCACGAAGATGTGGGGACAATCAAGTTAGTGCATGCAAAAACCTTCAACTTCATAATGAAATGCCTTTTATCTTTTTCTGAAAATGCAGTTTTTATTTAGGTCCAGTATAATATGCATGCCACATACAAAATATGTCTTAACTGGTTATTTCTGTGATCAGTATAGTTAACAGTATACCATTAGTAGTATATTCCCTCCCCCTCCCTTCCCCACCCTCCCTCATGAACCCTTGATAATTTATAAATTATTATTATTTTGTCATATCTTACACTGTCCAATGTCTCCGTTC
Source organism: Nesogale talazaci (assembly GCA_004026705.1). Taxonomy (NCBI): domain Eukaryota; kingdom Metazoa; phylum Chordata; class Mammalia; order Afrosoricida; family Tenrecidae; genus Nesogale; species Nesogale talazaci. Next base: position 50,434 of record PVJH01009723.1, on the reverse strand, counting down.
ACCCACTTTTCTGTTGTCCATCCCCCAGGGAGGGGGTTACATGTAGATCATTGTGATCGGTTCCCCCTTTCTCCCCCACCTTCTTCTTACCCTGGTATCTCTGCCCTCATTATTGGTCCTGAGGGGTTTATCTGTCCTGAATTCTCTGTGTTTCCAGCTCTGATCTTTACCAGGAGCACACGAGAGCAAATGAAGGGAGAGAAAGAACACATCTGGTCCACCAAACCCTCAGGACAATATTCCCACTCAGAGTAGCCAAAACACAGAGGGGACCACAGGGCCGGCGCCACCATGAGATAGGACATCCTTCACTGACCCACAACTCTACGGAGGACAACACTGTAGACACAGGGCAGGAATTATGTCCAATCTGACTCCACCACACTGAGGTGAAACACGAAGGGTGTGCAACAGAACAGCAAGGGGAACAGAACAACAAAGACCCTGGGGAATAAAAAAAAAAAATAGACTGTGGGGCTAGGGCATGGCACCCCATCAGACTCAATGAGAAAACACTCCTAAAGATCAACAAACAGACCTTGAACTAGGCACAGCTCTTTATTTTTTTAATCCTTGGTTTGTTGTTGCTGTTGTTTTCTTATGTTTTGCTCGGTCTTGTTTTTTGTGTATATTATGATCTCTGCAGGGCTATCTTGATAAGATAGTGAGATAAACAATCTGGAAGAGAAAACAACACAACCAATCATTCCTGGAGGACTTGGGAAAGAGGGGGGGGGGGCGGAAGAGGGTGTTAACAACCCCAGGGACAAGGGAACAGCAAGTGCTCTAAAATTAATGGCAAGAAGGGTGTGGGAGACCTGGTAGGGCTTGATCAAGGGTAGTGTAACTGAGGGGAAGTACTGAAACCCAAATGAAGGCTGAGCATGGTAGTGGGACAAGAGGGAAGTAAAAGGAAATAGAGGACAGAACTAGGAGAACAAAGGGCATTTATAGAGGTCCAAATACAGGCATGTACATATATAAATATATTTATATATGACCATGGGGAAATAGATCTATGCGCTATTAAGATAGCAGATGGACATTGGGCCTCTATTCAAGTACTTCCTAAATGCAAGATCACTTTGTTCTATTAAATTAGCCTTCCATGATGCTCACCTTCCCAACAGGACCACTGAAAATAAAGCCAGTGCATAATAAGCAAATGTGGTGAAGAAAGCTGATGATACCTGGCTATCAAAAGATATAGCACCTGGAGTCTTAAAGCTTTGAAGATAAACAAGCAGCTATCTAGCTTAGAAGCAACAAAGCCCACATGGAAGAAGCACAGCAGCCTATGTGGTCATGAGGTGTCAAAGGGGTCAGGTATCAGGCATCAAAGAACTAAAAATCATATCATTGTGAAAGAGGGGGATTGTGGAGTGAAGCCAAAAGCCTATCTGTAGGCAACTGGACATCCCTTTAGAGCACGGTTCCCAGGAAGGGGATGAGCCAGTCAGGATACACAGTATAGCACCAATGAAATATACAACATTCCCCTAGTTCTTTAATGCTTCCTACTCCCCACTATCATGATCCCAATTCTACCTTAAAAATCTAGAAAGAAAGTCCATTTTTGTTATCTGCTAAGTGATTTACTCATTCCTCCCTCCCATCTCAGAAAGTTAGTGCTAGTTGAACTACCCACCCTCCCTGCCCTATGGGAAAGTCTCTGCTGATTAATTTAAGAATGTGCTCCCATGTTCCCAGGTTCAGGACACTACAATTAGCTTTACCTATTCTTCAATACATCATTTGCTTTGATTATTTTTCAGTATTGTTCCCTCGGCTGTTGTAATCTGAATGGTGCAGTTAATCTTGCTATGGTAACCAGAATGTTATAATCAACTTTAGTATAGTTTCTTTTATGATAAGGAATGTACCTTGTAATGCATGATTACTCTTCTTGAAGCGACAATTAATCCATTAATTTTGCTTTCTGCCTCTGTTCACGCTTGCCTGAATCCTAGAGAGGTGATAAATGAGTTTGGGGCCTTAAAGATGGACTGAGAAATCCACTCAGGGCTGCTGTGAAAGGAACTGTCTATAGTTTCTCCGTAGCCCAGCTAGCTGAATAAAGACTCTTCTAAATGATCAAGACATGATGTGTCTGTACATTGTATGAACCCATAACACAACAAACAAAAGTCACTGTCATCAAGTCATTTCTGCTTTATGGTGACCCTATAGTAGACTCACATAGCAGAATTGTGGGTGCCGAGGACTGAAAATCTTTATCTTTACCAGAGTAGGAAGCCTCATTTCCCCACCCACACCCCCAGGAGCAGCTGATCATTTTGAGCGGCTGACTTTGTTGTTAATAGCCCAAGGCCTAACCCACTATGTCCCCAGGGTGTAAAATAACAATAGAGTATTTCCTAAATGTTCCTGGTCCTGGGGAAATCTTTTCATTGGGAAAATGCTACATCCAGAAATGAGGCATCTGTTCACTTACATAATGGCGAAGCCACAAATAATTCCCCACGTTCTAAACATTCACTCAAAGCACTCCATTGTAGAACACTCCCCTTTCCTGCCGCTCTCAAGAAGCATTTTAGAAGCTGCAGTCGTTGCGGCTGGGCAGTGTTCCTCACTGTGGGGCAAGCCCCCCACGTCCAGTGTGCTGGGCCTCTGGGGAGTCTGAGCGACCTTGTGGTCTTCCCCTGCCCACTCTGAAGCAAGTCCTGAGAAGGGTGGGCAGAGTCTTCTCCCTCAACTCCTTGGTGCAGTGAATTCCAGAGAACAGGCTTCTGCAGTTACCCATTTGTCTGTTAATTAATACACTCCAAAGCAAAACCCCAAATTCCTGCTATGTGTTAGACAGTCGCTCAGGGATTTATAGAAAAGTCTGGTTCTGGAACAGACTAAAAGCCTTGACAAATCCTGAGATGTTAGAATTATTCATCTATCTTAAAAGGTACTCACCTTTTAAGTTTTCACTTTAAGATAATCAAGAAATAATTGTCGCTTTACATAAAAGGCTACCCTTAGTCTTTTCCTCTCAGAATTTAGCAAGAAATGAAGAAAGTTATATGACAGAAGTCACTCATATCAAAATATTTTCTTTGAAATGCCTGGTGGCAGAGTGGTCTGGGCGTTTGGACTGCAAATCCCAAGACTGGTGGTTCAAAAACGCCCATCACAAAGGCTATCTGTGCCTGTCAATATTTTCAGTCTCAGAAGCTGTGACTGCATTTTTACTAGATGGAGTGGATTTGCCTTTGGTATGCAATAAATATGGAGTCTCTGGGTGGTGCAAATAATTAAGCACTAGGTAGAAAAATTAGGAACATTTTATTGCACTCCTTCATAACTTGTACATGGATCAAGAGGCACTTGTGGGAACAGAACAAGGGACTGCTACATGGTTTAAAACCAGGAAAGATGTGTGTCAGGTTGTGTCCTCTCAACATACTTGATGAATCTATAAACAGAGCAAACCATCAGAGAGGTTGGATTATATGACGAGTACAGCGGGAGGAGTGAAGTCAGGCTTCTTAACAACCTGCAGTATACAGATGACACAACCTTGCTTATGGAGAGTGAGGCAGAACTGAGGCATTTGCTAATATCAAGAATTGTAGCCTTGGCTGAGCCCTGGTGGCGTAGTGGTTGTGCACGGGACTGCGGCCCACTGGACTGGCAGTTCAAATCCAGCAGCAGCTCTCCAAGAGCAAGGCTGGGCCTCCTACTCCCACCAGAGGGCAGTGATGCCCCCCCAAAAGAAAAGAAGAATTATAGCCTTAAGTAGGATTACAGTTCAATGCAAGGAAGACCAAAATCCTCGCCACTGGACCAGTAGGTAACATAAGGATAAATCGCGAAAAGGTTGACGCTATCAAGGATTTTGCCTTACTTGAATCCATAATCCACGCTCATAGAAGCAGCAGTCAAGAGATGGAAGGATTCTTATCCCTCAGTAAATCTGCTACACAAGACCTCTTTGAAGTGATGAAAAGCAAAGCTATTTCTTTGAGGACGAAGGTGTACCTGACCTGATCCATGGTGGTTGCAGTCGCCTCATATGCACTTGGAGGTTGGATACTGAATAAGGAAGACTATAGAAGAATTGATGCATTTGACTTGGGGTGCTGGAGAGTAATATTAAAAGTGCCATGAACTGCATTGGAAGAAGTAAGGTTACAGTGTGCCTGAGAGGCAAAGGATGTCAAGACTTCACCTCACGATGTGTTTTGGACATACTGTCGGGAGACACCAGTCCCTGGAGCAGGACATTATAGTAGGTACAGTGGAGGGGTAGCAAAGGAAAGCAAGGCCCTTGAAGGGATGGACCCGCACAGTGGCTGCAACAGTGGAACAATTACGGCACAGGAACCATCATGAGGAAAGCGCAGGTTCGTGCACTGTGTCATTCTCTTGCATAGGGGATTGCTATGACTCAAGTCAACTCCGTAACACCTGACAACTACAGGCAGCTGACTCAGGAGCCCTGTTGGAGTACCAGCATCGGGGTGCTAATTGCAAGGTCATCAGTTTGAAACCACCAGCCACCCCACAGGAGAAAATGAGGCTTTCTACGCTCATAAAGTTACCATCTCAGAAAACCACAGGGACAGGGCTAGACTGGCCCGCAGCGTCGCTCTGAGTCAGAATGAACGCCGGGGCGGTGAGCTGAAATGTTGTTTATGTTTGGAAGCAGCCCACTGAAATGTTGGGAGGCCTCAGTCCACCCACACGTCAGCAGGAAGGCCAGATGATCTAACCACAGCCACTGAGACCAGTCCAGCTTCTTCCAAGACTGACATCTTTATCAAGTGGATTGCTTCATCCTTCTTCCTCAGGGCGGCAAGTGGGTTCAAACTGCCAACTCTTCAGTGAGCACCCCAGTGTTTAACTCACTGAGCCACCTAATGATCTGCTTTTGAAAAATCAGTGATCAAAAACCTTAGAAGAATGCAGTTCTTGCTGACACACATGAGGTCATCATGAGTCAGAATCAACCCCATGGCAACCGGTTTGTTTGTTTTGTTTTGATGTGACAGATGCATATGGTTCAGCAGGCAGAGGGAAGAAGCAAATGCATGCACATACATATGGCTGAGTTTGATCACAGCTCCAGCCCGGGACCACCACCAGCTCCTCTAGCCTGTCTGCTCCAGAGGAGGTTAAGAAGCAGAGAAATGTCTGTTATGTAAGGAATCCCAGCCACCTGCCCTTATCAAGCTGGTCAGATGCTACAGCTGTCCATGAAGGCCTGGGCAAGTTTGAAGATAGCAGGCCCTGGATATAACAAAGGAAAGCTAGTGCAAGTTCTCTCAGTCACTGGGCCAGATGGGCCTTTGCTTGGCAGTCGGGAATGTGGCTGTAGGAACCATGGAATGGCACGCAGCTCATGCTACTGCTTGCCTCTCACTGCTTTTTCAGCTGGCACAGCCCTCTGACTCTGTTTTAGACAGGAAGAGAGGCAGCCTACTGAGGTGGCTGGGAGTCACCAGTCATGACTTTTCCTCTGACTGGCTAGAGTGAGGGGATCTCCACGCCTTCTGACCTTTGCATCCTTGTAATAAATTGGGGGGTGGGGACGGCTGGAAGGGGGTCTTTTAGATTTGCCTATGGGGAATAATCTTTATTATTATCATTGTGATAAAATATCCATAGAATTTACCATTGGCAGGGAGGAAATGAGCTAGTCAGGGTGCAGCTTAGTACCAATGAAGCATACAACTTTCCTCTAGTTCTTCAGTGTTTCCTCCCCACCACCTATCATGATACTAAGTCTACCTTATAAATCTGGCTAGACCAGAGGATGCACACTGGTACAGAGAAGAACTGGAAACAGGGAATCCAGGACAGATGAACCCCTTAGAACCAACAATGAGAGTAGTAGTACCAGGAGGGGAAGGTGGGGGGGGGAAGGGGGAACTGATCACAATGACCTGCATATATCCCCCTTCCTGGGGGATGGGCAACAGAAAAGTGGGTGAACAGAAATACTGGACAGTGTAAGACACAACAAAATAATAATTTATAAATTATCAAGGGTTTGGGAGGAAGGGAGGAGGATGGGGGGAATGAGGAGGTAATACCAAGGGCTCAAATAGAAAGCAAATGTTTTGAGTATGAAGATGGCAACAAATGTACAAATGTGCTGACATAATGGATGGATGGATGGATGGATGGATGGATGGATGGATGGATGGATTGTGATAAGAGTTGAATGAGTCCCCAATAAATTTTTTTAGTAAAGGAATTTATCATCAATGAGATTGAGGACATTCATGAGGCTGTGTAAACCTTACCACTGTCCAGTTCCAGAAGCATCATCACCCCTGAAGAGAGTCCTGCAGTCCCACTTGACAATGGCTCTGCATATCCCTTCCACTCCCACCACCGGCCCCTGACCACACCCTTGGAGGCCATTCCAACCCTACAGGCAGAGTGAAACTTCCCCAGAGGGTTCCCAAAGCAATGAAGCTTTATGGGAGCAGACAGCCTCACTTTCTCCCAAGGAGCAACATTCCAGGTTTGGACCACAGACCTTGCGGTTATCAATTCAAAGCTTAATACGCTATGCCACCACAAGCTGTAGGACCCATTAGTAGTTTGTTTTCTGCCTCTGCGAATTTACCTATTTGAGATATTTCAACTAAGTGGAATGATACAACATGTGGTCTCCTGTGCCTGAATGATTTTATGTAGCTTGGTGTTTTCAAGATCTGTCTATGTTACAACTACATCATTTCTTATTATGGTTGAAAAACATCTCATTGTATGAGCCCACCACATTTTGTTTCACTGTTAACCAATTGATGGGCACCTGGGCTAAGCACGTTTTTGCAATTGTGAATAGTGCTGCCATGAACATTTGTGTACAAGCCTGTTTCAGGAGTAGACATGTTAGGTCAGATAGTCATCTTATGTTTCACTTACTGAGAAACTGCCCAAATGTTTCCCATAGCGACCACACCCCACTCCAAACAGTATGCAAAGGTTTTAATTTCTCCTTGCCCTCACCAAGATGGGAATTTTTGAACACCTTTATTGACAAGTGATTAGCATGTCATATGATCTAATAATCTAATCATATGAAAATAGTTGTGCAGTCGTCACCATAATTCATTTTAAAATGGTTTATTTTGTATACACACCTTTTGTAGCTACCCATTTCCCCCCAGCATCCCCTGCCATGCTTGTGGAAAACTGCTATTCCAGTTACTGATGCTATAGAGTTCCCTCTCCAGGGTTTGTTTGTTTTTTTTTTAAGTGGGGAGGACATAAAAGTCTTTCTTGGAAAGACCATTTTCTTGGAAACCCATTATACTAAAGCACATTAGAGAGAGCCTTCCACTGAGCTTCTGCTAAAGGGGATGGTATAACTTTGGAGCAGGAAAGGGGGATCATTGCACAGTGTGATGAACATAATCTCACTGAACTGACTCTGTGAAGAAGACTGCAAAGCCTTATAATTTTTGCATATGTTATTTATCATCACTTCAAAGAGAGAGACTACTGGGTTAACGGTGCTAGCCTTTCTAAGGGATAACCAAGGTTCCAAGAACCACACTTTAAAGACTACATGCTCTGGTTGGATCATAGGATTTGAAGACGCTCCCTTGTTCTCCTGTCACCATTCATTGCGGCCCCTGAAAGGGTTGCTCAGGGGAGCTTCTCCCCACCTCTATTCCATGTTTTTAGGAGAATCCTGGAGTTACCCTACTTCTCAAGATACAGGACATGGTGCAAATTATGGAACACTCATTCAGTTCTCAGTAAAATGAAAGTCCTAAGACTCCACTTCATACTTATAGAACAGGAATTTTTGTGAGATAAAGCCTAGGATTTGCATTGTGGGAAACAAATTCTAAAATCGGAGAGCCACCAAACAGGAAGAGCCTGGATAGGGAGGTAAATGACTGAGGTTGATAGAGGCCAAAGAGCCGCCGTCTTGCCTCCCCTGCTCTTTGAGCAAGGGAAAAAGTTGAATTTGGGTTTGAGATCCTACTCCAGGTACCATTTAGGCAAAACCCAGCTCACCTCAGTACCACACAAGGACCACCATATGCCCCTCCAAAACTGTACACAGTATTTAGGCATGTCCAAGTTTTGTGATGCATTTTTTAAGAATAGTTATTATATTTGATTTGTGAAATCAGAAAATATCACAAGTCAGTCCTAAAACAATGACTTTCTATGTGAATTTAAGCAGCATTAGGCAATACCTCCTTTGTTCTGTGAATCAACATTATCTACTTTAGGAGTCTTGCCCAATTTTCTGTTACTCTTCCAGACAGTGCTTCTCCTTCCATTCTTGTGACTCTACGACGTTTTTCCCAGCTGGGGTAGGCAACAAAGAAAACTATCATATATAAGCCAGATCTACTCAAGTGTTCTGACTTCAACAAGAATCAGTGAGGTCCCCTGTTCCAGCCACTCCCTCTGAGTAAGACCCCTCTCCTCAGGCTCCACAGACACTCATCCCAGAATGAGGATGTAGCTTACCACCTCTTCTGGTTACACACTGTTACACAGCAACTCTCTCCAAAGCTTTGCTTAGAAGACCATGAGTTTTTGTTATGGGTCATGAAAAAAATCTGAAATGGATCATAGTGATGTCTGTGCAACATGATGGACACGATGTCACCAAATTGTACATGTGAAGAATGTTGAAATGGCAGAAAAACTCGATACATTTTAACTATGGTGTTAGTGAAGAATACTGAAAGGACCATGGACTACTAAAAGAAGAAATTGTCTGTCTTAGAGGAAGTCCAGCCAGCATGCTGATTAGAGGCAAAGATGGCAAGACTTTGTCCCATGTACTGTAGAAGGGCCAGTCCCTGGAGAATGACATCATGCTTGGTGTGTTTAGTCTGGGTAGCCTAGAGAAACAAATTCATGGACACTCTCATATCTATAGGAAAGAGCTTTATATACAAGAGAAATTGAATATTAAGAAAACATCTCAGCCCAATCCATAAATTTGATATTAGCCCATAGGTCCAATACCATCTATAAAGTTCAGATTCATGATACACATGCAATGATGTCAAGTGCAGGAAGATCACAGATCAGTGGGTACAAAATCTTGTGGATCCAGTGGCAGTAGAAGCATCTCAGTGCTGGCAGGGGTCTCCACATGGCTCCTCCAGTTCCCAGGGCATGGAGTCTATCAGCATAGTGCCATGTGCCTTGTCAGTAGAGCATCTCTCAGTAAAGGAGTCTTGTCAGTAGAGTCTCCAAGGGAATGAACAGAGAGAGATAGTGTCTCCTGCCTCCAAAGAGGAAATACAGGAATTCCCGGAACCCACAGGGGAAGACCAGGCCCTCACAGAGGCCTCATTGGCTATAACTTGATTGACAGACTAGACTCCACCCCTTCACTTTTAATCCTCTCAAGTCCCAAATTGACACCAGATTATGTAACTTCCATTCTTGGAATGATTGGGTCTGAAATCAACAGTGTCAATTCTACCACATTAGTTAAGCAAGCACGGGGGCCAGACTACACTCAAGACACAAAGAAATTACTTTCATCTTTCTATGTTAAGTTACAAAGAATTAGAAGCCTTCTTTAAAGACCACATCGCTTTCTGGGACAAATCATTTCCTTGAGGAAAGCTGAAGGTAGGACAGAGGATGAGTGAAAGACATTACCAAGCAAGTTGTTTTGGGTTTGGGGAGTTGGGTTTTTTTAGTTTTTTTTTCTTAGTTTTTTTTCTATCTGTTTGTTTTTACCAATCTTTAATCAACAAAAACAACAGATGTTAAAAATCCCTGCGTAGGCTGCAAGGAGTATTTCAAGCAAATATCAAAAGCCCAAACCAATCTCACCGCCATCAGCTTCATGCCATCTTCTAGAGATCCAGCACAAGGTTTCGGCATTTGTCAATCTTTATAGAAGCCCGATGTTCTGCAAGAGAGTGGTGGGTGGGTTTGGTGACCATCCAGTTGTGATTGGCAGCCCAATGCCATCAGAGTCCTCAACATATGGATATGTTTACAGTCTGTTTAGATTAACGCAGATTTCCTTAGACCTTGCTCTTCTTGGTTATCATCTTAAGAGCTAGATCAATTCTATCAACACATAGAATTTCAATAATTGTACCTGATTGAAATAACACATTTAGTAGGTCCTTTTCAGAAGGAGGAGTCCTGGCGATATTGTCACATAAGTGTTGGTCTGCTAGCCACAAGGTCAGTGGTTCAAATCCAGCAGCTGCTCTGTGGGAGAAAGCCAATAGCAGTGGATTTTTTTCTTCATTTAAATGTTGTTGTCCATTGCTACCCAAGTGATCTGACTGGGTGGTGTCAGAAAGTAGAATGATCATCAGACCTATCTTCCCAGGCATTTCTGGTCAGGTGTGAAGCAACAGCCTAGAAGTTGGGAACATAACCATTTATGCCATTAAGAACTCCTAGAGGGACATTAAAAAAGACTGTCATATTCTGACTCAGAGCAACCCTACATAGATTTTCAGAGGCTGTAAATCTTTAAAATAGCAGATAGCTTCATTATTTTCTTTTGAGTGGCTGGTGGGCTTGAACTACTGAGCCTGCAGTTAGTAGTCCAAAGTTTACCCAACATTGCCACCAGGAATCCTGAAGGCCTAGCACAGTGCTCCATAATCAGGAGTAGCTATGATCATCAGCACACTAGCACCTAACTATTGCTAGTTCAAGCTGCAGTCTCCTCTCTTTCTCCTAAGTTCATATAAACCTCTCAGTGGCCATCCTTAGCCTGAGGAAAAGGGAGAGATTGCCTTTTAAAAATAGAATCCTGTGGGACTAGAGGCAGAAATAAGAAGCAGAGATTACTTGTTAGGATTTATTGCAGAGGAGGAAAAAAGTTTTACAAGTATTCAGAGATATTTTCAGGAAAACGTTCCTCACAATGATGTTAATTATAACAGTGGCATGTAGGGAAACTAAATGTCTAACAATATGAAATATGGTATGCTGCATCCATATTCTATTGGATATAAGCTTCATTTTCTTTTCTTTTCCTTTTTATTCTGAGTATCCAGTATCTGATCACCATTCTTCTTTGGAGGAGTTCCAAAATGACTTTTCTTCAGAAACACAGGGAAGTCAATGTGCCCATCCCTGCCATACAGGTTCTGGACATGTAAGCTGAGTGTGGCCAGTGAGACTCGCCTGCCCAGGACTTTAAAAGCACAGAGATAATAGTTTTCAAGATTACCATATTAATCAAAAAGCCTACATTGCAGTGGCATATAGGTAAATATGGAGATGAAACTGCCTCGCTGATCTAGGGTCTCAAAGCTTATTAAACTGTGGGTCTCGTCTCTATATGAGGTCACCTAATTGAATGTGCAGGTCATGAAAAATTCAGCAACAGTAAAAGGTTTCTGGGTGTTCAAAAACTAAATATTCATTTAAAATCATTATGTAATGAGTCCAAGGTATTTCTGACAGGGTTTGTCTGTGTTTCTAATTTCTCTGGCAAAACCTGGTTGCAGGTGAAAGAAGTTTTAGAAGCCCATATAGACTCTAACCTTGCAACTATTCATGTAAGAAATAGACTTCTATATTTAGCCACCTAGTTTAGAGTGTCTTTGTTATGGCATTTCCGCTTAATTGTGTGACTTTTAGAGTATGGGTACAAATTATTGGACAGTCTTCCCATTGAGAGATGGGGTCTAGTTCACCACCTCTTAAATTCCTGTGATTCTTTTGACCAGTAGAGTATGGTGGGAGTGACAACATGTGATTTCCAAAACTAAGTCGTAAAAGGCCAGGGAGCTTCTTCCTTGCTTACTAGAACACTAGATCCTGGAGCCTTGAGTCCAAACTCTTCAGTCATCCCAGCTCTCAGGCACCAAGGATGGGGATGAAGACTTCAGATGAGCCTACTCTCTGACTCCCACCCAACTCCAGTCTTTCATGCCACTCCCAGTTTGTTGGCCCAACTGAGGTGGGAGACATTATGACATCATCTGTGTGATGCCATCAGAATTCCTGAACTTAAAAGATTTATGAGCTGACTAAAATAGTTGTTGCTTTATGTCATAAAGTTGGGTGGTTGCATTGCTATAGGTAATGGAACATTAGCATATCATAAACTCTGTTAGTTATCTAATGCCCTTGCAAGTCTGGGGAAAGAACAGCTTGAAAACCATGGCAGGACACATCTGATCTCTTCTGATTTCATAAGGGGCAAGGAGAAAACAGTTCTACACCTGCCCAAGGAGGATTCCTATACGGCAGAAGTCAGACAATCACCCACTCTCTAAACTTCATTGTTTCCTCATTGTATTCCAACCATCTCTCCCATAGTACTTCACTTCTCTGTTGGGTTTGATTATCCATTGCAATGGCCACAGAGACACACAGGCAATACAATTGTGGGGTGTATTAGGGAAGTTTATAGGTTACAAATTAGGTTCAGAAATACTAAGGACACAGTTCTTTGTTCTATGTCTGTAGTGACTCGACTCAGCTGTGCCCACAGGCATATCTCTCATTTGTCCCCAGCCTCCATCATATGGCCTCTTAACCTCTGCCCTGCTTCAGCAAATACTACAAAATATCTTTATCACTAAGAAAAGCTCACTCTGAAAGCCAGTCTCCTGCTCAAAGGCACTCAGCTTTATTCAACTGTGGAGTAGGAAGCCTACTAGTCTATTTCATAGTCACCCCTTTTCACCTGATTTCATGCTGTGTCAGAGGCAGTCTTGTTGTCTCTGCTGCTGCCACTACTCCATGTAGCAATTTCAGGTGTGATCAGTCTGTGGCTCTTCTTCTTTGATGATTCTGAGATTCTCTGTGCATGCTTCTAAGATGGTTCACTTTGTACCCAGTTGAATGACAAAACTGACTGACCCCCACACACCTAGACTTTCACACACCTTATTTGCATGTGTCTGCCCAATTACTTGGTGTGAGTTTCAAAAAACGATTGGTAGAAGAGTCATAAAAAGTAATTCAACTGGGTCGCAAATAATTCCTATTTTTTCTGGTTAATTATTGAGAGTTGATTTCTGGTGTAATCAAGAATCTTGGCTGGTATATATACAATGAAATACTGTGTAATCATTAAATTTATGATTTATCTCTAAGTTGCCATGGAATTATGTTCACAGTGTAGTTTTAAGTGGAAATGGTAGATTCAAAATAGTATTATAGGATGGTTCAATCTTTATAAAAGAAAAGTATTATTTTTACATGAAATAATTTCTGGCATGTCATGCAAAAATTATACAGTAATTACCTCCTGGTATTAGAAATATAGAATTGTTTCTTGTGCTTGTTTTTTCATTTTCCTAGAAAAGTTATTTGCCTAATTTTAACTAAAAAATTAAATCCAGAGTATAATGAAAAATGTAATCAATGTCACTGAATTGTAAATGTGGAAGTTGTGTTAGCAAATATTTTAGTGTACATTTTTAACACACATACACAAAGCCAGAGAGAAAGATAAAAATAAATCAAAAGTTATATACATAGTTTTTTTTTTGGGGGGGGGCATCACTGCCTCTGGTGGTCATGGGCGCTACCCAGTGCTGCTCCTGAGAACTGCCGCAGGATTTGAACCGCCAAGCCCGCAGGCCGCAGTCCTGCACTCAACCACTTATACCACCGGGGCTCAGCCCTAGACATAAGATTTTAAAGTGCTTATACTACCACTTTTCACCTTGTAAGATTTTATACACTCTCCATTGAGGGACGTGTGGCAGTCACCTAATCTGGTGTCAATTTGAGGATTAAGACTGTAGGGGTGGAATTTAGCCTGTCAATCTGTACATAGCCAATGAGACCTCTGTGTGGGTGTGACCTTCTCCAGAGAATTCTAGGAAATATGGCAATTCCTTTTTGGAGACAGGAGAAACTATCTCTCTTGGTTCACTCCCTGGGCGACATTGCAGCTGACAAGACACATGGCAGCATGCTGAAAGACCCTAAGCCCTGAAAACTGGAGGAGACCCCTGCCAGCGCTGAGATGCTTTTACCACCACTGGATACACCAGACTCTGCACTCACTGGTCTATGATTGTCTTGGTGTCATTGCATGTGCTTTGTGAGTCTGAAGAGGACTTATGGATTGCTATTGGACATGTGGGCTACTATTGGACTTATGACCTTGAATTGGATTGGGCTGGGACGTTTTCTTGATGTTCAGTTGCTCTTGTATATAAACCTCTTTCTCATACACTTAAGAGTGTCTATGGATTTGTTTCCCTAGTCGACCCAAGACCCCATAGTACAAGTTTTGGGAAGTGTGGTAGTCCTAATCATTTCTTCCCTCCCACTATACGTACATTGCTCCTCACAAATGGAAACTTGAGGGGTAGTATTTACAGTACTTACTCTCATGGAAAGTTCAGTGAAGATAAGGAGGCTGTAACAAATTGTGAAGAAACTAGATAGTGCCTGGCTATCAGAAAGAAGACCCCTAGGGTCTTAAAGATTTGTATTAAAACAAACAGCCCTCTAAGTGAGGTGTCAGCTAAGTCTACATGAAAGAAACACAGCAGCCTGTGTGATTGAAGAATTATAAATACTAAAATCCAAATCTTGGGGAGAGGATGGTATCAGATCTTGAATTGTGAACACCCAGTTTGCAGCACGCTATAGGTTACGGTGAAAGTCCCAAAACAATTTGCAGAGCCTTTACCTGAATTACGCCTCCTGTGAATTCCCTCTGAATATAGTTCAGTGATAGGAATGACCTTGCTATCAGTGAGAGAGCAATGCAAAGTTAAGAATGACAAATATAATTAAGCTAAAATGTCTCCTTTATTGTTTGATCTTCCTTTTGACCCATTTTAAAGTTGTTTCTGTTTTTAATATTTTCTGTTTTTTCGCATTGAGGTTTTTCTATGCTTTGTCTAGTTATTGTTATTGGGGGTGTTTTGGTTTGTTTGCTTGCTTGCTTGTTTCCTGTTTGTTTTGTATGATTTTCTGTATGTGAAACCCAATATTGGTAAATCTATAGGTACAACAACTGGATTAATAATGTAAGGCTTAGGGACTGAGCCCCAGTGGCATAGTGGTTGAGTGCAGGACTGCGGTCCACTGGCTTGGCAGTTCAAATCGAACAGCAGCAAGGCTGGATAGCTCCCACAACCACCAGAGGGCATTGATGTCCCCCCCAAAAAAAAAACAAAAAAAAATAATGTAAGACTTAGGAAGACTGGCAGCTTATACTTCTTTCCTCTTATGATAATGGTTCTTGGTATATTTCTTCTTAGAGACCCCAACTGATGTGTGCAGGCACATGAAGTAGAACTAAGACTCCCCTTTAGATAGCTTCAGCTCAGCTACTTACCAACACCCAGTACTTACTGTCTACCATGTGAATGAGTCATTTCAGATCCAGTTCAGTGAAACCCTCAATGACTGTAGCTTAAACTAGAGTGGCATAACACAGAATGGAAGAATCACTCAGGCAGGCCATGTGAAGTCACAGAATTCTGATTCTAACTTGGTTGTTGTCTTGGTGTAAATATAGGCACCCTCCAAGATGAATCTCAAAAATCCTCTATTCCTGGTATTCATAATCTTAAATAGTCCCCTCCCACATCATAACAATTTTTGTCTCTGTGACTAATTAAATACAGCAAAAATAATGAATGATATATAACTTGCAAGAGGATAGGATAAAAGATTAAGATCACTCTTCATGTCATAAACAGCCTTACAGGGAAGCCCACATAGGGTGACCAACGTGCCTGGGGTTGCCTGGATTTTTCCTGGTTATCTTACCTCTTTAAGTGGCTGAATGTTGTGGCTATCACCTAATTTGAGGATTAAGAGTGTAGCAGTGGAGTCTAGCCTATCAATCTAGAGATAGCCAATGAGACCTTTGGTGGGTATGGTCTTTTCCTGAGGATTCTGGGAATTACTATATTTCCTCCCTGGAGGTGGGAGACTCATTACTCATTCCTTGCGAGATGATCTACTGACAAGGCCCAAGGCTGACTCCCTGTAAGACATCCTGGAAGAGAAGCCACATGGGCTTACCCTGATGGACCAGACCTCTGAAGTCAGAAAAGCCACGTAGAGACTCCTGCCAGGGCTGAGATGCTTGAGAAGCCACAGAGAGGTCCCTGCCAGTGCTGAAATGCCTCTACCACCACTGGATACACAAGACTCTGCACCCACGGCCTGTGATTGTCCTGGTGTCATTGCATGTGCTTTGTGAGTGTGAAGGGGATTTATGGATTGGTATCAGAATATATGGGCAAATATCGGACTTATGACCTGATGCTGGACTGGGCTGGGATATTTTCTTGATGTACAGTTGCTCTTATATATACAGCTCTTTCTTTTTTTTAAAGCTCTTATATGCATGCTTATGAATTTGTTTCTATAGTCTACACAGACTAACACAAATGTCAAGCAATTATTTTTGATACCCTGATTCTGTGTATTCCTTTCATCTTTTAATGATAAGATGTATTCACACAGTGGTCACAACCACGAGCTTAAGCATAAGAAAAATTATGAGGATGAAGCAGGATAGGACAGTGGTTCATTCTATCATGTATGGGGTTGCAATGAGTTGAAACTGACTGGAACTAACATATCACTCAATATTTTGCCCTTGGAACCTTTCAATATTGAAATTAGAGGTTTACATTTGGTTTTCACATTTCATTATAATGCGTTCTTGTATCTTTTCAATTCGCCTCGTGAGATTTTCTGTCCAGCTCTTTTATTTCATCATTCTTTCCATTTGCCTTAGCTGTGGGACCTTGAAGAGCAAATTTCAAAGTCTCTTCTGATAACAACTTTGATCTTTGTGAAGGCCATGTGCTTATGCTAATTTTATGATTGAAATGTAAGGTTGGCGAGTCTAGCCTATTAATCTGGAGAGAGCCATTGAGTAGCCAATGAGGCCTCTATGTGGGCACGGCTTTCTCCTGAGACTTCTGGGAAATCTCGTGATATTTCCCTCGTGAAGATGAGAAGCTATCTGCCCAGTTGTTAGGAGTTAGTCTTAGAGATGATGAATCATGGACAAGACAAGATGGCAGCGTCTGAAGAGCCGGAAAAACCACACAGCTTTGCCCCGATGGAGTCAGACCTCTGAAACTGGAGAAGTCATGTGGGGGCCCTTGACAGTGATGAGTTGCTTCTGCCACCCCTGGATGCTGTTGATGGACCCTGAGGCCTGGAAGCGAGGACCCATGGGGAGACCCCTGCCAGCGCTGAGATTCTGCACCCACTGACCTGTGACTTCGTGAGTCAGAAGGAGACATTATAGACGGGGATCGGGCATATGGGCTAGTATCGGACTTATGACTTTGAACTGGATTGGGTTGGGATGCTTTCTCAGTGTTCCCTTCCTTTTGTATATAGACCCTTTCCTTATATCCCCCAAAAAAAGATTGACTCTACTTTGAGGGGGCAGGTCTTCCTCAGTCATGTTATGGGTGTCTTCCAATCCACACGTACTATGTAAAACAATGTTCCTCTGCTTTTCATAAGAGTTTCAGTGTCTAATCCTTCAGAAGCGAACCATGTATTCCTTCTTTCAAGTCTGTTCTTAGTTTTGTTTGCATGTGTTTCTTAGATCTAGTGAGTACTGTTCCCCAGGGGTGACATTGCTAGTATTTTAAATACCAGTGGCACAGGCTCCAGCATCACAACAATATGCACATCATAGTACAACAAATTGAAATGCAAAGAGAGTTCTGATTCCTATAGACCATATATATACTTCAGAACTAAGCCCCCACCTCCTATGCCATCGTATTTGTTGTCATGGCTTCTTCCATTGTTGCAGCCAGTGTCAATTAAATTTATTGAGAATTTCTCTCTTCTTCCTTTACTGTATACTTTACTGAGCACAATGTCTTGCTGCATGGATTGATCTACCCTGATAACGTGTTAGGGTTCTCTAAAGAAACAAAACACGGACATTTATGGAGCTAGATAGATACACCAAGGAAATTTGTGTCAAATTCCACAAAGGAATTTAACAGCTAATTAGTCCACACAGCAGTACAGAGGGCTCAATTCAACTCACTGTGGAACAGTTAATATACTGGAAGCCCTTCAACTCATAAGGACCGTTGGGTCCAACGTCAAGGAAACAGGCAGTTTCCTTGAGTAGTTTTCTATAGAGCGATGTAGGCAGTCCAGCCATAGGCAGCAAACAGCATGGCGGGTCAGCAGCAGTCAGCAAGATGACAGGATGGGACAGCCCCAAGTTCAAGCAATGTATCTACAACAGCATAGCGAAACAGGTCTCAAAAGAACCTCAAGCTCTATTGATTGGATCCGGGTTGGGTGTCTCACAGGTAGTGTAGCTCACAAATTGCGACAGAGGAGTATCTAAGGCAGCCACATTCTAGTCCAATCACCAGAGAGCAAGAGAAAGAGAGGCAGGGATGGCTGAGCCATTTATCTCTTTGCCTTCCAATCAAACTGCAGCCTTATTAACTCCACATGTTCTCATTGGTCAGCTGGGCACAATAAACCTACTTATCACAATGTCCAAAGTTGTGGTCATTGTTAGATGCTGCCAAGTCCGGCTCATGGTGACCCTATGCCCAGGAGAACAAAATACTGCCATCCTGACAATTGCTGCCATGGTTGAACTCATTGTTGTAGCCAGTGGGTCAATCCATCTGATCCAGGGTCCAGGGCCTCCCTCTTTATCAATACCCCTCCACTATACTGAGCATGATGTCCTCCAAGGATTGCCCTCTCCTGATAATATGTCCACAGTACATGAGAATAAGCACATCTTTCAAGACTGGTTTGTCTGTTCTTTGGTAGTCCATGGCATTTTCAACATTCTTTGGCAGCATTATAATTCAAATACTTTAATTCTTCTGCACTCTTTCTTACTCAATGTCCAATTTTTACATGCATAAGTCAATTTAAAATATCAGGACTGGGATCAGGTACACCCTAGTCCTCAACATGACATACTTGCTCATGAACTCCTTAAAGAACAGATTTTCCCAGTACATCATTTGATTTCTTGGGTACTGCTTCGATAAGTATTGTCATTAAATCCAAGTAAGATTAAACCCTTGACATCAATCTTCTTTCTGATTTTCATGATGTTATCTATTGGCCCAGTTGTGAGAATTTCTGTTTTCTTTACATTAAGTTTAATCCATCAATAAGTGCTTCAAATCCTCCCAGCTTTCAGCAACCAAGGCTGTGTCATCTGCATATCACAGGTTATTCGATTATATAAATACTAAAAATGAAAGAGGGCTTTTATTTTAATTTATTAATCATTGGGAATTGATACATATATAATGTCATTCCACACGTTTAAGCACCTCAAGCCTTGTTGTACAACTGTTACCCCAATCAGTTTCCAAACATTCTTTTTCTTCCTAGCCTCTTTGACATTGTCTCTCTTTTCACAACCTCACTCCACCCCCAACCACCATCACCGTGTCTCACTGGTGAAACCCTTATTCTGCTTGCTAGAACCTATAGGTTCATCGATCCTGAGTTTAATATACTGAAAGACAAAAATACATATAACACTGCTTCAAAAAGGTGACCACCCAGGACAAAACATCTCTTGAGACAAAACTTAATATGAATAAATAAGAATAAAACAAAAATACAGAAAATGTTGAAAACAGAAACCAGGCTGTCCCTTTGATCCTCTATACTCATCTCCCCAATGCAGTCTATTTAGTAACCACTTTTCTCCCATGCCTCAATTGTGAATAAAGGGAGATCACTGGGGGTTTATTTCAATGTAGTTCCCACCAGTGTATCGTGGTTCTCCCATGGTTATCCATAGCCTTCTGCAAACTGGATTTACACAATTTATGCTCTGATGCTAATTCCTCCCTCAACTGCAGATGATATGATTTACAATCCTTCAGTGATTAATGATGGTGTGCTTCTTCCATGTGGACTTAGTTGACATCTCTGAGATGGCTGCTTGTTTGGAGTCAAGCCTTTAAGACCCCAGATGCTACTTTATCTGATAGCCGGGCACCGTCCAATTTCTTCACCACATTTTACTATAGCACCCAGACCTTCTGTAGTCCCTTCCTGAGGGTGAGTATTGAGCAAGACCTAGTTGTTCCTAATTGGAGCTAGGACTTAGTGCAAGCCCCAAACCCATTCCTGGATCTATGGGGGTTTGGGTTTTGTCCCTTAATCATTTTATTGGGGGCTCCTACAACTCTTATCACAATCCATACATCCATTCATTATGTCAAGCACATTTGTACATCTGTGCCATCATCATTCTCAAAATATTTGTTTTCTATTTGAGTCCTTTGTATCAGTTCCTCATTGTTTTCCCCTCTCTCTCTACCAGCCCCTCCCAAATGAACCCTTAATCATTTATAAATTATTATTATTTTGTGGATCCATTTTTATTTTTTTTTAATCTGCCTTTCACTCCCTTTCAAAACCTCTCTCTTAGTTTATTGTAGAGTCTTATTGATCATCCTCCTGAAGCATCAAAATCTTCTGTCAATATTATCTTGGATTAGTCCCTGGTACTGATAAAACCTGTACTTTTTTTTTGGGGGGGGGGGGCATCACTGTCCTCAGGTGGTGGGAGTAGGAGGCCCAGCCTTTGCTCCGAGGAGCTGGAATCGAACCTCCATCCCAGTGGGCCGCAGTCCCGTGCACAACCACTACGCCACCGGGGCTCAGCCCCAAACCCTGTACTTTTAAAACCCTGTTGAGAGAGGGTATATTGGGCCAATATAGGCTGAATCCATATCACACTGTCTGGATTATTCACTTGTAGAGACTCAATTCTTTTGTTGCTTGATGCTATTGTTTGTTTGTTTGTTTTTTTTTGCTCGATGCTATTTGCACAAATAATGGGGGTTAATTTTCACGGAAATTTAATCACTGAGAATGTCCATCAAAGGTTAGCCAGGACACCGTACACACTCAAGTATAAGCTGAGTTGTTCAGCACATTTTTAATGCAGTTTTTGTGGTAAAATTAGGTGCCTCCGCTGATATTCAAGTCAGCTTATACTCAAGTATATACAGTAATACATATTTAAAACAGAACTTCTGGCATTGACGTAGCAAGACCACATTTGTCAGTCTACCAACAACAAGTGTTTTGCAGAATCTTTTTGGCATTAGGCTACATTATTAGAGACAGTATTATCACTCACCCCCAAAAAGTTATTTGTATAGTTGTACAAATGTTTATAATTACAATATCACAGCTAAAAAAATCAAACAATTGATGAAATTAGCAACTATGAAAAAAAGGCAGCATTGCTGGTGGAGGGTGTGGACAAAACTATGTAATTTGAAGGATCATTATAACTATGAACAGTGAGAATTCTCAGCAGAGCACATTAGAAAGTTTGAAAGGTAAATTTACAGAATTTTAGCCATTGTAGGTAAGGTATACCTATTAGCCAGAGTTGCAAAAGTAACTTGTTGGTATAATTACAGAAGTATGTTTACAACAATGATAAGTTTCTGGATGAAGAATTTATTTCAGAGGACAGCACTGAAGCTACAGCTCAGGGAGAGGGGCATGTCTGATCAGAGCACACAGGAGCAAATGAAGGGGGAGGAAGAGAGAGTGGAGCACAGCCTGACCCACCAAGCCTTGTGGATAATACCCCTGCTCAGAGCAGCCCATGCACAGAGAAAACCAAATAGCCAAACCGTTCATTATGAGACATGACATCCCTCACTGACCCATAGCCCTACAGGGGACAGCAATGGAGACACAGAGTGGGAATTGCACCTGATCTGCCTCTACCACACCGAGGCAAAACACTAATGGGAGTGCAACAGAACAGCAAGGGGAACAGAGCAAGGAAGTCCTGAGGGAGTGCCAAAAGTAGGCTTTGGGGCCAGAGTGTGGCCTACCATCAGACTCAATGGGAAAACACTCCTAAAGGTCCACAAACAGGCTTTGAACTATTTACACACTTCTCTTTTCTTTTTGTCATTGGTTTTTGTTGCTGTCGCTTTCTTTGCTTTGCTTTTGTTGCTTTGTTTTGCTCTGTTTTGTTTTTGAATGTATTATTATCTCTGTAGGTCAATCTAAGTAAGATAGGCGGGATTAACAATCCGGAGGAGAAAACAGTGGACCTGACTGTTCCAAGGGGACATGGGAGAGAGAGAGGCGGGAGAAGTGAAGGGGTGTTAACCAACCCACGCACAGCGGGACAGCAAGTGATCCAAAATCAGTGGCGAAGGAGGGTGTAAGAGGTGGTGTAGGGCTTGATCAAGGGCAAAGTAACTGAGAGGAAATCCTGAAACCCAAATGAAGGCTGAGCATGATAGTGGGAAGAGGAAAGTAAAAAGAAACGGAGGAAAGAACTAGGAGGCAAAGGGTATTATAGAAGTCGAAATGCAGGCATGTACATATGTAAATATACTTATATGTAATGATGGGAAAATATATTTATGTGCATATATTTATAGGTTTAGTTATCAAGGTAGCAAATGGACGTTGGGCCTCCACTCAAGTACTCCCTCATTGCAAGGACACTTTGTTGTATTAAACTGGCATTCCATAGTCCTCACCTTTCCGACAGGACCACTGAAGACAAAGCGACTGCATAAGCAAATGTGATGAAGAAAGCTGATTGTGCCTGGCTATCGAAAGATATAGCACCTGGAGTCTTAAAAGCTTAAAGATAAAAAAGCAGCCATCTAGCTTAAAAGCAATAAAGCCCACATTGAAGAAGCACACCAGCCTATCTGATAACAAGGATTAGGTATTAGGCATCAAAGAACAAAAATCATATCATTTTGAATAAGGGGGAGTGCAGAGTAGGGACCCAAAACCCATCTGTAGGCAACTGGACACTCACTTAAAGAAGGGTCTCAGGGAAAAGATGAGCCAGTCAGGGTGCAGTATAGCAATGATGAAACATACTACTTTTCTCTAGTTCTTAAATGCTTCCTTTCACTATCATGATCCCAATTCTACCTTAGAAATCTGACTAAACCAGACAATGTACACTGGTACAGATAGGAACTGGAAACACAGAGAATCCAGGACAGATGAACCCTTTAGGACCAGTGGTGAGAGTGGTGATACCAGGAGAGTGGAGAGAAGGTAGGGTAGAAAGGGGGAACCAAGGATGTGTGTATACATATAATATATATATATATATATATATATATATATATATATCCCTCCCTGGGGAATGGTCAACAGATAGTGGGTAAGGGAAAACATCAGTCAGTGTAAGACGTGGAGAAATAATGATTTAAAAATTACCAGGGGGAAGGAAGGGATGGAGGAACCTGTGGGGGAGGGAGCGGGGGGGGGGAGGGGGGGGGGAGAGAGAAAATGAGGAACTGATATCTGAGGCTCAAGTCCAAAGCAAATGTTTTGAGAATCATGAGGGCAACAAATGTACAAATGTGCTTGACACCAGATGTATGTATGTATGTACGTATGTACGTATGTATGGATGGATGGATGGATGGATGGATGGATGGATGATTGTGTTATAAGAGTTGTACGAACCCCCAATAAAATTATTTTTTAAAAATCAGTTTTGCAGGTATCGAACATGAAAGAACAAGAATCACATCATTACAAGTGAGGGGAAGAGCAGGGTAGGGACCTAAGGCCCACTGGTGGGTAATTGGTCACCCCTTTACAGAGGAGTCACGGGGAGGAGACAGACCAGTCAAGGGGCAGCCGGGCAGTGATGATACATACACGTTTCCTCTAGTTCCTGAAGCCTTCCTCTCCCCCAATCATCATGGTCCCAACTCTACCTTACAAATCCAGATGGACTGGAGAAGGTACACTGGTGGAGAGGGGAGTTGGAGATTTGGGCCAGTGGTTAGATTGAAGCTGATGGAAGGGTGGAGAGAAGGTGAAGTAGAGAGACGGAACCAACTGCAAGGATATACACAAGCTCCTATATGAAGGATGGGCATCAGGGGAGTGGGTTGGGGGAGAGGTCAGGTGATGTAAGATATGACAGAATGATAAAAATTTGTAAAGTATTGATGGTTGGTGGGAAGGAGAGGGTAGGGGGAGAGGGGAAGAGATGGAAAAGTCAACACTAGGGGCTCAAGGGAAAAGGTGGATGATTGGAGAATGATAATAGCAGCGGACATGTGAATGTGCCTGGCACTGTATGTTTATTTATGTATTGTGAAAAATGATGTACCAGCCCCCAATAAAATGATTTAATAAAAAAATCAGTTTCTGTTGAGACACTGCATAAAAATTTTATTGATGCTCATTTTGGTGTCACCCCCTGTAAGAGTGTCACCATTGTGACACTGTTCCCTTCACATCACGCTGATGATAACTAAGGTCTCTGGATAGCAGCCACCAATTTTCTATGACATCCTTTAAGCAAGATATTTTGGAAGCTGACCCTCCTATCCTATTCAAATTCTGATAAAATCGCAACCCTCAATGTCAATTTTAGTGCAACCTCATGAGTGACCCAGAGCCAGAACCACTCAGCTAAGTTTCTCCCAGAAGCCTGATCTTTGGAGAGACTGCAAGATAGTATATATACACTGTTTTAAACTGCTGAATGGGAGGCAGAACTGCAGGCAATCTGTGAACTAGCATCAGATAACTAGCATATGCCATTTGTTGCACACCAAAATCCTTATTGCAGTTAGGTGCTGTCAAGTCAGTTGCAACTCATCGTGACCTTACACAATAGAACACAGTGACCACCTGGTCCTTCAACATCCTCACAATCATCACTGTTTCAGCCCGACTCATTGAAGAACTTCCTATTTTCCACCCATCCTCTACTGTACCAAGATCGGTGTCCATTTCCAGGGATCTGTCTTTCCTAAAAGCCAAACAAACAAAAACTCCCAGCCCTCCAGCCACTGTGGACTCACAGAGACCCTATAGGACAGGGTAGAAGTGCTCCAGTGAGTTTCTGAGATTGAAACGCTTTCTTGGAGTAAAAAAGCGCCATTTTCCTCTTTCCCCTCTAGTGGCTTCACACAGTCAACCTTGTGGTTAACAGCTCAGTAAGTAACCACAATGCCAGCAGGTCTCCTTACGAGGTCATGGAAATGAGAGACTTTAGTCCTGCTTTAGACGGCTACGATGATCTTCTCTGTCAGATTCCTCTTCCTTTCCTGAAGATCAACCCGAGGGAATTTAGCACCTACACTTCCTAAAGAGCAGTGCTGGGCAGGGCCTCTGGCTGCTGTGGGTGAGCTCATTCCAAGGCTAATTGTTTTCTGAGCTTTCACAACAAATCTTTTGAGTTCACAAGGTCCTCCCACTCTCCACGGAGGTGGCCCTGATTTCCCCGAAGACCTCAGGTGCTTCAGCTGTGGCGCTCCCCTAGACAGCATGCCCGGATCTCTGAAAACAAGCGCATGTGTTGTGAGAGTAAAAGCATGGCATCCAGAGCCTGTACACCACAGAGACGGCTTAAGGTGGACCAGAATGTACGATCCATGTCCATGTCCACTACATATCCAAGTTTTTTCATTTGTTATTCATTCACATGAGAGAGCCAAGTCGTTTACATAAGGGTACCTTCCTCTGAAGGAGCGGTGGACACTTCCCTATCCTTGGAGCCTACAAACCGTGAAGAGGTAATCAAGGGAGCATTAAGAGCAGCCAAGACTTGGAGGAGCTCCACCTCTGAAGGCTGCTAAGATCACCCTGTCTGCAGACAGTCAGCCTGCACACAGGGATTCTCTGGCGCAAGCAGGCATGTGCACCCAGAGCCCAGAGACATGTTGCAAAGGAGACTAAGACGCAACGAGCATATATACAAGGAGCACAGTCACTACCCACAAGATGCCGGGCACTGCCATGCTAGTCATTTATCAGAATCACTCCCAATCCTCACGAGATTTCCCTCTTTTACAACCGTACACACTGAGAAGGAAAAAAAATGTGAACGGGACACTGTGAGATAGCACAGGCTCTACAATTACGTAGCCTGGCTTCATCAGGAACTGGGAGGCCTTGGACAGGTGAGGTAACTCTGTGTGCCTCAGTTTCTCACTCTACAAAATGAGGGTACAATGATGATACCTCCATCCACACCCAGGAGTCACAATTAAAAGCAAAACCAAACAAAAAACCATGCACAGAGCCTGCTACACAGTAGTTACTAAACTCATGGTATTTGGCATCAGAAGCAGTCGAATCAGGATTTGAATGCATCTCCTCGGCCTGCATGTCTTTATTCTTTCCTTTCTCATGTAGAGTAATTAGAAATTAAATAGTTCTGCATGCATGAGCTCATTACGTTCTTCCAACGTCCCAGGGAGGGAAGGATTTATGGCTACATTTAATGGATGCAGAAACTCAGACTCAGAGGGCAGGTGATTTGTCCAAGTGTATCCAACGGGTAAAACATTCTCATCTAAGCTCTGCCAGTTCATAGACTTCTTCTACCACATAACCTGCCATTCCAGTGCATGAAAGTTCACATGCATAATGTATTGAGCATTTTCCACCACCGTGGCTTATTAATAACCTCTGCACTTGAAGTAGCCAAGATTATGAGTTCAGCAAGCACCCCACCCTGAGACTATGACAGGGAAAGGGTTTGGTTGTCATCAACCTCAACTATTGCCAGATTTAGGAAGCTCAGGCCAAAAGGGGTGCTACTAATTCTTGAGAAAGTTCTTCAACAGGAACCACTTTTTCATACATGGGCATATTACTCCTAAAGATGTTTATATAAGCCTCATCCTTTGGAGAAGGCTAATTGTAGATGGTAGATGGATTATGTAAGATTTTTCAGTTAGGAAGCCTGAAAGGTAAAAACCAGCTGATTAGACTCAAGCCAAAGTTCCTGTGGCAAATCAGTGATGCAGCAGAGAATAGTTCAAATGGGGCAAATGGGGCAGTCAAGCCGAAACACTTGAGGGCTCTTTGTCAGGACAAAAAACATGCCCAAACCGTCAAGTTCCATGACTGGAACTTTCCTGGATCTTCCCTTCACTGTCTGTCTTAAGTGCTCTCCCACAGCATATTGCTGCTTTTATTAGGTGTCATGAAGTTGGTTCCGACTCCTAGCTATGCTATGTATAACTGAAACACTCTTCAGTTCGGAACCATCCTCACAATTGTTATGTTTGAACCCATTGTTGCAGCCAGTGTCCCAATGCTCTTGCCCATGGGCTTCCTCCCCACACCCCACACCCTTCTCCCAAGCACCAGGTCCTTCCTTCTCCAGGGACTGACCCATCTCTCCTGACAATATGCCTAAAGTACCTGAGATAAAAATCTCGCCATCCCTGCCCCCAAGGAGTATTCTGGCTGTACTTTTTCAAAGACAGATTTTTAAAAATCTCTTGACAATCTACGATGCTTCCATTACTCTTCATCAGCACCATAATTCAAATGCATCGATTCTTCCTCCATCTTTCTTGTTCAATGTGCAACCTCCATCTGCATGTGAGGTGATTGAAAACACCACGGCTTAGGTCAAGTACATCTTAGTCCTCAAAGATATATCTTTTCTTTTCAACACTTGAAAGAGGTCTTGTACAGCCGATTTACTGAGTGATAAGCGTCCTTCGATCTCTTGATTGCTGGTTTCATGAGCGTTGATTGTGGATCCATGACAACATCCACATATTCTTGACAACTTCAATATTTTCCCAGCTCATTATGAGGTTATCTATGAATACAGTTGTGAGAAAATTGTTTTCCATACCACACGTTGCATTGTTGTGTGCCACTGAGTTAATTCCAACTCATAGCAATCCTAGGTACAACAGAAAGAAACACACAAATGTTATTAGTTCTAAAAATATTTGAGGAGAATAACTCATTGCCATTGGGTCGATTTCAATTTAAGTTGACCATAGAGGACCGTGTAGAATTGCCCCTGTGGGTTTCCAAGGATATACATCTCACAAGAACAGAAAGTCTCATCTTTCACCCTCAGACAAGCTGATGGATTTGAACTGATGACCTTTCAGTTAGACTCTATGTATAAGCCACTGGATCAGTCTGGGTTGATGAGAGAAACAAATTCAGAGACACTCGTGTCTGTATAAGAAAGAGTTTTGTATAAATGAGCAATTCAATATTCAAAAAACATCCCAGCCCAGGTCAAATCCATAAATCCAAAATCAAGTCCATGTGACTGATAACAACCTATAAATTCCTCTTCAGACTCACGGAAACAGGCAATGACACTGAAGGCAGGATGATCACAGTCCTGTGGGTGGAAGGTCTTATAAATTCAGTGGCAGCATCTCAGCACTGGCAGGGGTCTCTTCGAGGCTCCTCCAGCTTCAGGGCTTTAGGCCAGTTCCATGTGTCTTATCAACAGGAATGTCTCACTGGGAGTAAATTAACTCGACCCCAGTGAGCTATTCATCTCTGTAACACCTACAAATGAGGTCACCAAGCTGTGATCTGATGGACAGGCTAGATTCCACCCTCACAAGTTGACAGGAGATAATGTAACTGCCACAGACACCCCACTTGCCAACTTGCCACTTTGACACAACTCTTTAGCCATACATAATTATTAACAAAATGATAAGAATATCACATTTATACCTCACAAGAGCTAAAGCTAAAATGCATGCAACTCAAAATGTACTGAGGCCTCATTTAAGCATAATATCCCATAAGTGAACAACAATATTCTATGCATAATAGTTGCAGTTAAATAGCACCTACACCTTACTCCTATGAATATATTCCCCTACCTGTGAAAGCTTATAAACCAGCTACTTTTTGTCTTTATCCACCTAATTTTAGGTATCCAATTTCTATACTGTCCACTTACATCAACTCAGTGTTCTGAGGAGGCAATCATATTCTTTGATGTGAAGGATCTTCATTCCAGTTGAAACCTTGTGACATCACATCCATAAGCAATGTCAAATCAAGACAGGTTATCCATAAAGTCAGCAGCAATATGCACCAGTTCACAAGCTCAAATATCTTCTCTTTTTTGGGTCAGGTTCTGGTCAACTCAATGTGGGTCAACTCAGTCTCACCAGGATGCCTATTAGCTGTCTTCCCTTTAGACCATGGTTCCATCACAAATTCTCAATAATCCTAGCCCCTTGTGCTAGGCGATGAACTTCAGAGCAGTAAATCTGCTCTCATTTTCTCCTCTAGTCCCTGTGTACCACCAAGTCCACAGTGTCAGTGGCCAGATTCAATCCATTTTTAATATTCATGCCTAGGCTTTCTTAACGTCCTGTTTCTCTTGTACATAAACCATACCTTTATAGCCATATGCGTGTCTATGAATTGTTTCTCTAGTCTACCCAAACTAACACACCTAATAAACACAATAACTATGTGGCCATCGTAAAGGATTATCAAACCCAGAAGAAAAGTATGGGAGAGATCTCTGGTGTCATAATTGGTGAACAAAGTTCCACAACATAGTACTAAGTCTTGGGTTAAGGTGGAACTTGATTCTATTCTTATGAAGTGAGAGGAGGGAAGATATGGCACTCAGGTGGTTTCTTACAATAATCTAATCTCTTTGCTCTGCCACGGTCTAGCACAATGCCTTAATACTTATCTAATTATTGAATAGTAGTCTAAGGATCAAGCTTTTAAAGATCAATGAGAAATAGAAACTTGCTAGGTGGTAGACACTGTGTGTACATCAGCCCTTTTGTTTAGACATACCATGTTCTTACTATAACACTGTGGGGTTACAGATCTGTTTTATAAATAAGGAAAAAGAGGGCTAGAGAGGCTAAATGAACTTGCTGGACTTCACAGTTCTTTGCTTACCACTTCTCTCCTTAGCCAGAACTTTTCAGCCAACATCTACTAAGCAGAATGAAGTTTCTCAACTTCCTTCGGTTCTAACCTGGAGCAACGGTGGCTGTAAAGAGGACCATTGCCCATGCTTTATTCCACTACCCCCCTTGAAATGGTTCATTTTTCCCTTGCTTTTGTCATCTTCCCGTAGAAAAAGAAAACATTTCTGCAAATAGGTTTCCAGGAAGAGAGTTCTGAGTCCTGGCTTCTGTATAACATGCATAGGTTATACACCAGGATGCCAACCCTGCTTTACCTTCAAAATGTCTTATCTTCAAAAATCAGAGTCACCAGTTCCCTCTCTTGTGCAATTTTCCAAACACGGCTGCCAATAATTCCTCTTATTCCTGCAAGTGCTAGCCAATCCTCTTATCAAGCTCACTGCCATCGACTAGATTCTGACATATAGCCAACCCCGTGGGGCAGAGTAGAATGGCCCCTGTGGGTTTCTGAGACTGTAATTCTTGTTTGTTTGTTTTTGTGGCATCATGAGACTGTAATTCTTTATTTTTTTTTGGGGGGGGGGCATCACTGCTCTCCAGTGGTGGGAGTAGGAGGCCCAGCCCCACTGCTGGAATTGAACCTCCGTCCCAGTGGGCCGCAGTCCCACGCACAACCACTATGCCACCGGGGTTCAGCCCGAGACTATAATTCTTTAAGGGAATCCTTGTCTTTCTCCTTCAGAGAACCTGGGTGTTTCAAACTGCTGATCCAAATACATAACCACTATGCCACTACAGCTCCTTTCTCTAATCAAGAGGTAGAATTTATTTCTTCTCCTTGAGGCTGGACTAGCCCTATGATATTCTTATGCCAACAGAATGCAGGGAGAAATAGAACTGATTGTGATCATGTATTTACAACTCTTTTTAAAAGTAAGTCAACTATGGAAGTGTACAATATGTGAATGTTATATTTTAAAAAACAACTTTTTAAAAAAAGAAACTGCACCCTCAACCCATCTTGCATGTGCGCAGACGTTAAACCAATGGCCCGGAGTCCAGGGGTGGGTTTGGTGGCATGTTGTAGCGAAGTCAGACGTGAAGGGCAGCAGTGACCAGAGTCCGACCAGCCATGGCAGCCTCAGGCAGCCACTCCGCCTGGGTCAAGCCTCTCCTCAAATTTGGCCTCATGGTCTGAGCGGTCCTCGTCCTGCTTTACTTGGCATCGTCCCAGACCCACTGAGACTTCGCACCACCAGGCCAGCAGAAAAGGGATACCCCAAGGGATCTTCTGACCCAGATGGACCACTCTGTGCTGGGGACTCTGGACGCCTGGGTCGGGCTTGAGAACATCCACCTGGTGTCGGAGACCTGTCTCAGGTGCTGGTGGCCAGCTCTTCGGCTATCTCTGTGACTCTGTCTGGGATCATCACACAATGTCTGAATGCCTGGGGACAGATGGGAACCACCTCGCACAAGGTCTGAAGCCGAACCCCAGCCAGGTGCAGACCTTCCTGCTGTGGGGCGCCTCGGCCCTGGTCACCTACTGGTTGCTATCCCTGCTCCTCAGCCTGGTCCTGGCCCTGCTGGGCCAGATCCTGTGGGGCCGGAGGCTTGACCGCTTCCTGGCCGTCCTGGCCGCCTCTGTAGTCTTGGTGAAGTCGGTGCCCGGTCCCTTCAACCGGGGCCCTGCTGTTCTTGGCTCTGCTGGCCCTCCACACCCTGCTGAGGCGGCTCACTGGCACCCTGGCCTCCGGAGCCCAGCTGGAGACCAAGGTATGGGGGCTGGAGTGCCAGGTGGAGTAGCTGGACTGAGGACAGAGGTGCGCAGCTAAGGCGCTCCGAGCATGGAAGAGGAGTGAGGAGGGCCCTGGCAGTGTGGCCTGCATCCCACCAAAGAGCTGCGCTGCTTCCAGCTGCACAGCCTCCCCCACGCCCAGCCCCCAGCCTCTTCTTGCCCTGTATCTGAACCTCCAGAACCTAACGTCCTAGGCAAGCCCGAGGAAGACTGTTCCCCTGCTGGTGCTTAGGGCTCTGAGGCACTGTCTGGCTTGTTCACACCCCCAGACAAGTGGGAGGGGTTCGGCCCCTGCTTCTGCCTCATCACAACCCCCTTCCCCTCCCTGCTGCTCTTGTGCTCTTAGCCTTCCAGATGGATTGTCCCTTCCAAGCCACAGGTTCCCTTTCTGGTATCCTATCTTCTAGGCCTGCACTTCAACCACACTGTGACTCCTCTGGGCAGGTCCCTTTCTCTTCACTGCATGGTGGTGGGGAAGGAGCTGGGCTGCGGGGTAAGAACAGACACTGAGTCTGTGACAAGTGCCTTAATCCAAGCAAGCGGACTGTGGCTGCTTCTGTCAAGGACAGCAGTTCTTTCAGAACCCCGGCCCCCTTCAGTCAAAGAAGGCTGCAGCCTACAGGGGATCCTCAGGCCCTGGGCTGCCAAGTGCCAATGGGGGTGCAGAACCCTGAAGCCCGAAAGAGAATCCTCTTGCCTGTTCATAGTCTTTCCCTCCACTTACTGTCATGGAGAAGTTGGTGCTCAGACCGGCCCAACACTGACCCAGGAGGAGTGTAGATCAAAGGCCACCCTCCTCCCCCAAGGGCCACAGGGGACATACTGGCTGAGCCTCTACCCAGGCTCTCGCTCTTGGTGGTCAGGGGCCAGTTCTCCCTGGGCTACGCAGAGGTGGGTGGGTGGCCTTCTGCCAGGCCTGGAATGCATGAGATGTCAAGTGCCCAGTCCTTCCCAAGATGGTTTGGGCTTACAGCTGCAGAGATAGATATTTTTTTATCAGCACTTGGTTGGTTTTCAAGAAAGTGCACGTTATTTGAAAAGAAAGAAAGAGAGAGAAACCAAATGGGATAGTGGCCTATCTAGGAGCAGATTATAGGTAGTTGGCAAACATTTGTGCTTGGTGATGACCTGGTCTAAGACAAACTTGAAGCTTTTGTGAACATCTACAGGGAAAAGGTTATTTTGCTTCCTAGTGTCATTTTCTTTCTTTCTTTCTTTCTTTTTTTTTGTGGGCATCACTGCCTCTCGTGGTCATAAGCCGCTGCTGGATTTGAACCGCCAAATCGGCAGGCCGCAGTCCTGCACTCAACCACTTAAGCCACCGGGGCTCAGCCCTTGTTTTTTTTTTTTTTTTTTTTTTTGGGGGGGGGGGTGTTTATGGGCATCACTGCCTCCGGTGGTCATGGGCACTACCCAGCCGCCGCTGGATTTGAACCGCCAAGCCCGCGGGCTGCAGTTCCGCACTCCTAGTGTCATTTTCTACAGAAATCTGTTGAATTTGACTTTTGATTAATCGCACCTTTGTAAGTACCCTCTCACATAACTGGTCACTCATAAATGTAATTTTTAGGGGTTCTGCAATCAATCTTTGAGACTGTAATTTGTGCCACTCACTCTTCCAGAAGCATAGATTCTGGTGACTGAAGGGTAGGAGTTAAAAGCATCCCTACTGAGAACCAAACTTGACCAATGGTTACGATGGGTGAAGGAAGAAGAATTTTTGCTTAGGGGGTATCGAGTTTATGTTTATGGAGATGGAATAATTTGGAAAAGGATAACAATAATGCTTGTACATGAAGAGTAAAATCAATGGCACTGAAATATTCATGTAGATGTTGTGAGACAGACTAGCACTAGCCACTGTAAAGTCATCTTGTTGACTGCTGAATGATCTGTCTCCTTGACTCTCCCAACTCCGAAAGTCTGACTGATGATTAATTTTATGTCTTCACATTCTTGAGGTCAGAACATTGTAATTAATGTTTCTTTTAAAATTGTAACCAGAATATTACTATCTTTATTTTATTAACCAGGATTAATCACTGCTGTACCCTGTAACACTAACTCTAAAAAATAGTAACTTTAATTTTTCTTTCTGCTTCTGTCCACACTTGCTTAAGTCCTAGATGAATGATAAACGAGTTTTGCCATTAATGATGGACTGAAAAATCCACCGTGGGACTGCAATCAAAGAGTCGCTTTTAGATTCTCACAGTTCACTTATAACCAAATAAAACACTCTTCTAAATGTCAAGACATTCTAGTGGCTGTCCTTTATTTGAACCCACAACTTTCTGGTGCGTTGGCCAGGAAAGCCAGTGTGTCTTCATGCCTGTGTGGGACCTCAAGAGGAGGTGAACTCCTGATACAATTTTTGGAGCTCCCAACTCCAACTCTCCCAGTCAAGCAGATGCCCAGGGACCCTGGAATTCAGCTTGAGTCTGCTGTATGAAACCTCCAGTGGTAAGTCTGTCTGTGAGGTCTGTCTCTTCTTTTTGGCTGGAGTGGGAGGTTGGACTCAACCATAACTCTCCTCAGCCCCTTTTGCTGGGATGTTACTCAGGAAGTCTGATTCCTTTACTTTACAAGCCACTGCTTAGCAAATCTGGTAAATCTGTCATTTTGGTTAGCCATAGCTGTCATATCATGTAAATTGGCTGTCTGTCTTTTTCTGTGGTCTGGTTGTTTATCTTTTTGTGTTTGAGCATCTGTATGTTTTTCCTTCACCCCTTCTGTCTCTTCTCCCTCCTGGTGAGTCTATCAGCCTGGCAGTCACAGATCTGACTAATTGAACATCTGGACAAAAAGTTTTCTTTGGGCTGTTGTTATCTTTTTGTCTGCTGCTAGTAGGTTTAAATCGTTGGCTAAAAGTTAATTGGGACAAAACATTTTTGTTTTATAAATTTCAAACCTTTGCATGCTTTCTTAAAAAGAACATTGAGTGGTTGTATCCACAAACCTGGGAGTTAGGTGAACTGAGCAATGGATTATGAATCTAACCCTGCCAAGACACTTGGCAGAAGTTTAAGCTTGGGGAAGTAAATTTCCTGATGTTTGTGCTTTTGTGTTTATTATAAACTATAAATAACACTTTTAAACAACGTATACAGAAAAAGCTTCGTTTGGTTTTCAGGGTTCCAGGTTTCATTTCTTTGTACTGTTCTTTTCATGTTGCATCTGAAGATCTTTTGCCGTTCAAATTTTTTATTTTATCTGCTTTCCAGTGTTGTTTAAAATAAATGACCTATCAAGTTCAATATCTTTTTTTTTTGTGGGACTTTGAATAGTTTCACCCAGAGACTTGGGAACCAGACTGTGTTTTTTAATGGATTATTAATCTTACTACCAAGAAACACTTTGTATGTTCAGTTCAACCTGTAAAAGTGGTTTTTCATTACTTTTGTCTATCTTTTTCCTGGTAATTATCCACTTATATTTCTTTTCTTTAGAAGGGAGTTCATGGTTTTTAACTCAAAAATTACGTAGGTGTGTGTTTCCATTCCAATTAAAGCTCTAACCGGCAGGTCAGGGGAGCACCTGAATAGTGTTGCTTTTAATGGCGCTCCCCTCCTCTGTGTCCTCATCCCACTGAGAAGGTTAAAAATCAGCGCCGATAACCACCCTTGAAAGTGTCTGTCTCCTCCTTCCTCGTGGGATTCGGTCTCACTCATCTTTGGTTAATTCTGGGGTTATCTTCTGGGTCGCACTTGGCCGCTCGGTGTCTCTGACTTTCTGTGAGAGCTTCCTGTGGCTGCAAAGTGCGCTCTCGGTGCTTGGCTGCCCTGAGTGTTCTCTATAACACCCCTGGTCCTGCCCGTATTACAGGATTTCTCTGCAGCTTCTTGGGCAAGGTATCCTCCTGCTTGCTTCAGTCTGTCTGCTGTGGCCAACACTTCCCCTGCAGACAACGGGCAGCTCCCTCTCTCACCCTGGGGGAAACAGAGTGCTTGCGGACATTGACTGCCCCCTCTCAACTGCAAAGAACAGAAGGCATCAGCAGACCCTGGCTCCCTGCTCTGTAGCGATGGCAAAGGCCCTGCTCGCCCTGCTCTGTTTTCTAAATCCATCACCCCACTTCAATGACTTTCAGCAAATAATGGTTGCGCTTTTCCCATCAAAGCAGCACAGCCATACCCACCATGAGGCTTAAAAGGCTGCGTTGGGTCTCAGCAGGTGGCGGGGTGGGTGGGAGGAGCAATACAAATATAAAACAAAAATGAATTTTAATAATTTTAATCAAAAATAATAGAAATTGCTCAAAGGGTTTATAATGCCCTAAGAAAAAACAGAAGGACTGTAGCCCTGACTGTAGTAGTGACCTTAAAAGAAGCAGGTCAGATCCCTCAGAAGCCAAAGATGGTTCAGATTCAGAACAGGTGATCCTTAAGAAGGAACCATTGCACATCTTTTAAAGAAGAAAAGTGCTAAAAATAATGATAATAATTAAATATTAAAACTTTTGTTCAATTAAGAAAAACTTTGTATTTATATTTCAACAGATAATAATTTTAAAAATGTATAAACTTCTCTTTGATGTGTCTCTAGAGATTCCTACAAGGACAGTCTCACTCAGAGACCTAATAATTTCTCCTAAGACTCCTGAATGCATGTTTCTGGCCAAGCTGGCAGTGCTTGCTATTCCATCTAAAGCAAGTGCAAATCCCTCTTATTGGCTTACATGCCTCTTACAAATTGTTAAATAGCATTTGCCAAGACCTGCTGCTTTCACCAATGACACTCAATGTACTCTAGGACTATGGTATGGTGAACAAAAGTCACTTTCTCAACAAGAAAGGGCATGCCTTGAACTCTAATTGGGTTATAATTCTTATCCATTGTGTGCAAAGTCTATAAAAAATTGTCCTAAAGCTAAAATCCAAGCATAAATTTCTTGGTTATCTGTTAAAAAAACTGATTACAGATTCTTCTCCTTAGTAGGAGTGACTTTTGCTAAATATAAAAATAATACTGCACAGCTTTATATAATAATAAATTCTGTAATGTTTTCACTTATCATAAAATTATACAAAAGGAGTGGAATTAATTACACTGTTAAAGACCACATTAAAAATATATTGCTAGGGCTGAGCCCCAGTGGCGTAGTGGTTGTGCGCGGGACTGCAGCCCACTGGGATGGAGGTTCGAGTCCAGCTCCATGGAGCAAAGGCTGGGCCTCCTACTCCCACCACCTGAGGGCAGTGATGCCCAAATATATATATGTATGTATGTATGTATGTATATATATAAATTCTGTCACTATTGTTAATTGGGATCCTCACAAAAAAATGGTTCCTCTGAGCTAGATTGCAGTTGCTCCAGCACAAGCAGGCTGGCTATGTCCTCACCCCCCACTATCATGACCCCAGTCCTGCCTTTCAGTTCTGGGTGGACTGGAGCTTATACACTGATACAGATAAGAGCCCAAAGCACAGGGAATCCAGGTGAGATAAAGCCCTCAGGAACAGTAATGAGAGTAACACTACCAGGAGGGTAGGGGTGAAGTGGGGGGAGGAAGGGGGAACTGACTACAATGTTTGAAGAACACCTCTCCCCCATCAAGGGGGATGAACAACAGATATATGGGTAAAGGGAGACAGCGGTCAGTGTAAAATATTAAGACAATAACAATGTCTAATTTATCAAGGGGTCGTGAGGGTGGGAGGTTGGGGAGGGAAAAAAGAGGAGCTGATATCAAGGGTTCAAATTAAAAGGTAATGTTTAGAAAATGATGATGGCAACATATGTACTAATATGATTGGCACGATTGATGTATGGAATTGTTATGAGCCCCCAATAAAATGAGTTTTCTAAAACCCCCAAATTAAGACTATCTCAGTTTTCTTAGTCTAGTCTTTCTGCATATTGTAATCAAACAATTAAAATGTATTGCAAAAAAAGTGTGCTACAATAAGTCCCACTTTAAGGCCCTCCTGGCAATGTGGTTTTCTTGCGCTTTGGGCCTTTACCACCTGCTTGTCTGCTTGTATGTTCAACAGCCAGGCACTGCAGGTTCTGCAGCCACAGGTAGCTCTGACTCACCACCCAGAGCCATGACTGGGAAGGTCCGTCCAGTATGATTGATGTAAATATTAACCAATTAAAAGCCGCCATTTAAAAACTGTCAGAACAAATTAAGTCCTTAACTAAAGTAGCCTTACAAAATAAACAAGGTCTAAATCTGTTATTCCTTAAACAAGGCAAACTACACACTGCCCTTTAAAAAAAATTCTTCTTTTTATGCGAACAAAACTGGGATGGTATGGAAGAACTCTTGCTTTAGTCTGCAGAACTTTAAAAAAGGATTATGAAAAATAAAATTTACAGCCAACTGGTATCAAAAATGGTGTAATTGGTCTCCTTGGGTTGCTATCTTAATTACTGATCTTGCTGATCCCCTATTATAATTAATACTGAAACTTTTCATTGAACCATGCATTATTAATGTATTAGTAATGCTCATCCAAAACCATATAGGGGCTATTAATCTTGTGATTTTAAAAATTCAATATACAGTCCTAAATCCAGAAAATTTTGGTAATAAGTCAATGATTTGGTTCCCAAAGAAGAGCAGCAGGGAGGCTGAGCTCCAGTGGCGTGGTGGTTGTGCGCGGGACTGCGGCCCACTGGGTTGGAGGTTCAATTCCAGCTCCCAGGAGCAAAGGCAGGGCCTCCTACTCCCACCGCCTGAGGGCAGTGATGCCTAAAAATATAATAAATAAATAAATAAATAGCAGCAGGGAATGAAACAGACTAGCCCTAGCCACTGATATGCCATTTTGTCGACTGCTGAATAACTGCCTCCTTCCCCCTCTCATCGTGGAAAGTTCCCCTAGTGGTTAATTTTAAAATGTACTCATGTTCTCAGGAACAGAACATTGTAATTAATAATATTGTTCCTTTTGCTATTGTACCCAGGATATGTCTATCTTTATTTAATTAACCAGGATGTTATAATTAATGTAGTACCCTTAACACTAACTCTAAAAAATAATAATTTTGCTTTCTGCTACTGTCCATGCTTGCTTAAGTCCTAGACAAACAATAAACAAGTTATTGTCTTTAGGAATGAACCGAAATATCCACTCAGGACTGTAATCAAGGAGTTGATTTTAGATTCTCACAGTTTGGTTTTAACGAAATAAAACCCTCTTCTAAATTTCAAGACTTTATAGCAGCTGTCATTTATTTAAACCCATGACATTTGTTGACTTGGAGAATGTTTTGTTGTGTATATTTTTTAACCACAATTTTTTTTTAATTACATGAGTAAAAGTACAAGGAAGAAGAAAATTCTCTAAAATGATTGTACAGGACTTCATGATAAGACTGAACTACTGAACTATATGCTATGTGGATCAAGTACCAATAAAACTGTTAAAAATAGAATGCTACGTATTTGATAGCGTTGTGGCAGTTCCAGTGCTAGGCCCTAAGAGGCTCAGCGGTTTTCACTACCCTCTTGGAATCCAATGATCAGATAGACTATCAGGTTAGACTACTGGATGAAGATAAGCAGCCACAAGGCAGCAGAGAGACCTAGCCAGCCCTCAGGGGTTTCTACCACCTTAGTTACCATATATACTCGAATATAAGCTGACTCGAATAATCAGCGAGGGCATCGATCTTTACCACAGAAACTGCATAAAAATGTGCTGGAAAATTTCAGCTTATCCATGAGTGTATATACGGTATATCACCAGGTATGGTTGGAAAGCCATTTTGGTCATGCTTGCCTTAGCCAGGCTTCTAGGTGAATGCTGCCACATGGTCCCAGCTGACATCATGTGAAGCGGACGATCAACTGAGCCCAACTCACGCACAGAGGCATGAAAGGCTAAACACTACTCTTTCATCACTATGTTCTGGGGGAAATTTCAGGAAGGTCAGACAGGGCACCATGGAATAGGTCCCGAGGCTGTGAGACCCAAGAAACTGCTCTCTTCCTTCTTTAAAAGGTTTGGGACTTGCCCATCAGATTGTTAACCCCTTTCTCTCTACCAAGGATGTTTGTGACTATCCCATTCTTAGGAGCTGTTTGAGCTGGAAGTCAGCAGGGCCCTCCTTTCGATTCAATGATATACCTACCACCCTAGTATGAATTCTATAAGCCGGTGCCAAGTTAACACAGGTTGGAATCAATGCTAGAGAGGGGATCAGGAAAATCATGGAGGGGAAACGGGTGGATAAGTTTAGTAAGAGGGTAAGTTTAGCCCCTCTAAACTTCTGAGGCAGCCTAGAAGGTGAAGAGCTACCTTCTGGGCCCTAAAGCTCACGTTGACTTTCACAGGTAAATAGGAGGTGGGGCTGATCTTGAATGAAGGAACAGCTTGTGTAAAGACACTAGGCATGGTAGGGCCTAAGAAGATTTGCACTGGCATGATGCTTTTGAGATGCAAGGAGATACAATTGTTTGTGTTACCCAAATGCATGCAACTGTTAGAATCTGAGATAACAATCTAGCACTTGTCTGGAAGACATTCTCATCTTCAGTGGTGAGATTGAAATCTCTTGATGACATCATCTGGAGAAAATGTTAGAAAGCGCAGTCCCTAACTTGCCTTAGCCCCACCCCAACAAAGCAACTTTTCAAGGCCTTTTTGGTTTTCATTTTGTGTGCTTGCCTCATCCCTCCTAGTATTTTATTTTCCTTTCTGTATTTTTCCTTTTCACCTCCTTCCTATATTGCCTTAAGCCTTAAGAGAGGAGATAAAATATATGTAAAAATAAACAAATGTCAAATCTACTGAATTATCTTTAAACGCCTGGTAGGCATGTCCACAGCTAAGAATGAAGTTAGGACAAGAGCAAGCCTGGGGCTGGACACCCTGGGGACTCTTTAAAGCATCTTAGTCTGAAAGCAGGGCAAGGTCTTGGAGACTTTAGAGATTAAAAGTGGGCCTGGGGAGCTGGTACTGGGAGCCTAAGTGGAGGGAGGATGTTTTGAGAATGCTGATGGCAACAAGTGTGTAAATGTGGTCTGCATACAACTGACATATGCATTGATCGTGATGGGAGTTGTATGAGTCTCTAATAAGATTATTTTTTAAAAAAAGGAGGGGGAAAGAGGAGCCTATATTAAGGGCTCAAGCAGAAAATATTTGGAAATTAAGATGGCAATATGTGTACAAATAAGCTTGATACAAATGATGTATAGAATGTTATGAGGTGTAAGAGCCCTCAATAAAATCATTGAAAAAAAGGGGGTGCAGATGTTTGAGGAAAAAATGTATTCTATTTGTGTGTGTGTGTGTGGCATCACTGCCCTGGTGGGAGTAGGAAGCCCAGCCTTGCTCCTGGAGAGCTGCTGCTGGACTTGAACCGTCAACCCTGGGGGCTGCAGTCCCACACACAACCACTACGCCACCAGGGCTCAGCCGAAAAAATGTATTCCATGATGAGGGCAACAAATGTACAAATGTGCTTGACATAATGGATGGATGTGTGGATCATAAGACTGTACAAGCCCCCAATAAAATGTTTTTTTTTTTTAAAGTGGGCCTGTACAGATAGAACTGGAAGCACAGGGAATCCAGGACAGATTAACTCCTCAGGACCAGTGGTGACAGTGGTGATACCGGGAGGGTGGAGGGTGGTGGGGTAAAGAAGGGGAGCCAATGACAAGAATCTACATTTAACCTCCTCCCTGGGGAACAGACATCAAGAAACTGGGCAAAGGGAGATGTCAGAGAGTATAAGACATGACAAAATAATAATAATTTATAAATTACCAAGGGTTCATGAGGAAGGGGGGAAGAGGAGGAGCTGATACCAAGGGCTCAAGTAGAAAACAAATGCTTTGAGAATGATGATGACAAGAAATGTACGAATGTGCTGGACACATGGATGTATGAATTGTGGTGAGAGTTGTGTGAGCTTCCCATAAAATGACTTAAAAAAGTGGGCCTGAATGCAGAGTCAGCTTCAAGAGAAACTGGCTGAGCAAGTCCAGCTGCTTCGTAACTTCCATGTGTCACATTTAAGGGTTAGATAAGGAGATATGCATCTTCACATTTCCTGAAACCAGGAAAAGAAGTTCCCTTGGGAGTAGGGCAGGAGTCTTAGCGCCACAGTGGTTATGAATTAAGGCTACTAACTGTGAGGTTAGCAGCTGTAACTCGCTAGCCCCTGCGAGGGAGCAAAGGGTAAGGCAAGACAGGCAGTGTCGGAAACCCAGAGGGGCAGTTCTGCCCTGTGTGTCAGGATGACTAGATGGCAGTGAGTTTTTTGGTTTGGTTTGGTTTGGGGTTTAAGGAGTTTGACTGCTAAGTGGAAGGTTAGGGGTTCAAATCGATTCAGAGATGCCTCTGAAGAACAATCTTGATCAACTTCTGAAGAAATCAGCCGCTGGAAACCACGGAGAACAATACTACTGTGGTTATAAGCTGGGGTGGACTTGATGGCAACCAGTTAACTGGTTTACATTGAAAACCCAAAGCTGGAGCATGAAGTACACAGGTATAGAAAAGAGAGGGGGGCTCACGGCACCCAGAATCCAGGAACAGGAGTGGGAGAAAGGAGTGGGAATAAGGGTAGGGAGAAAGGGGGAGCGGGAGGGGAATGGAGCACAGTGATGGGCACATAATCCTACACCCCTCTCCAGGGGAAAAGAACAACAGAAAACAGGGGAAGGGAGATAGCGCTCTGTGTAAAATAGGAAAATAATAATAATTTATAACCGACCAAGCGGTATGGGGTGGGGGGGTGGGGGGAGAATGCTAACACTGTTAGACAGCTTAGTTTAGGGACCAGGGCACCAGTACACATGCTCAGGGTTCAAACTTCTGACCAGAGAGCAGTGAGGTATACCTGGATTGGCCCACCTAAGCCAGGTGAATTCAAGTCAGCCAATGGGGTCAACCAGGGTCATCAACCAGGCCTCCCTGCAGAATCCCTGACAAGGCAGAAGCCTGGAACCAGCAGAGTGACTTTCTTGAGCAGCTTTTAGGCAGGCTGTATGGGGGTGAGGGACCCTCTGGGTGCCTGTGCAAAACCTAAAGTGACCAGATGTCCTGCTTTTTAACAATTTGTCCACATCTCGCAGCATTTTAAAATTAAAATATATTACAATACTATTTTTGCATTCTATGAAAAATTTTGTTGCTCCATATAGACCAAATTTTTAATCAAGTATCCCGCCCCCCTCTCCCTCCCAGATCAATGGTGTCCCCCTTAAAATCTGGTCACTTAAGATCCTGAAACATTTTCTAATTTTCATAAAACTCACTTGGATCACAAAAAAGGCTTCAGTGTGAATTTTTTTTCTCCCTTGGAGCTAAGGACCGAGGTGTATCACTCCCCAAGAGATCTAACAATACCTGGGGCTCAATAGAAAGTAAATGTTTAGAGGCTGAGCCCTGGTGGCGTAAGTGGTTGAGTGCGGAACTGCAGCCCACAGGCTTGGCAGTTCAAATCCAGCAGCGGCTGGGTAGTGCCCACGACCACCAGAGGCAGTGATGCCCACAAAAAAAAAAAAAAAAAAGTAAATGTCTAGAAATGAATGAAGACAACATACGTACAAACATGCTTGATGCATTCAACATATGGGTGGTAGCAAGAGTCCCCAAGAAAATGATAAAACAAAAACAACCCAAAGCCTTTGTCATCTAGCCCAATTCTGACTTCGGCAGAGTGCTAGGACAGAACAGAACCGCCCCAGAAGGTCTCCAGGAAAACAGACTGCTTAGTTCCACCGCGTGGTGGATGGTTTCTAATCGGCAGCCTCCCCATTGGCAGCCAGTACCTAACCACTGTGCCACCGGGACTCCCTGGTCTGGATAAGAGAGAGGGAATGTGAGAGGCTTGGGGACTACATGGTTTGGGAAATGGTGACCCAATCTGGTGCTCCCAGTCTGGGAGCAATTGAGGACTGGCTGGAGTTGAAGGTGGATAGGTTCAGATTGGAGTTTCCTTAGCTTAGAAATGAGAGGTAGAGGGCCCGGAGGGGGTGGACCGCCACTAAGAACCTCTGATCGACTCTGCCATTTTACTGAGCCCTTAGAACCAGAGCAATTTTTTTTAGGAAGT
This sequence comes from Nesogale talazaci, assembly GCA_004026705.1. Lineage (NCBI taxonomy): Eukaryota > Metazoa > Chordata > Mammalia > Afrosoricida > Tenrecidae > Nesogale > Nesogale talazaci. The sequence goes on along the minus strand of PVJH01009723.1, from coordinate 7,030 downwards.
TGTATTGACATACACAATAGATCACTGGATCTTACTGGTTTGTGTAAATTTAAATTGTTTCCAAGGACATGACCCATGGTACCTCTAAGGAAGGAGTCTTGCTGGCTGTAAGGTAACCCTGGGCAGCCCACTCAACATTTTCATCTCCATCTCTTTGACCTTCCCCTGGCTGAGCAACCCATTGTATGGAGAGGTTATGCTTGAGACTAGGGATGCTTCCAGTCAGAGATTCAATTAATGTTAGCGATATGCTTTCAGCTTCTCTGTAAATATCTGATAAGATACTAAACCTGAGGCAATCCTTACCTCCTCCCTTAAGCCACTGGCTGGAGAAGAGACCAGTAAGTCTGGTACTATTGGGGCCCAGAGGAACAGCAGTCTGTTGGCAGTTGATGAGTACTTTCAATATTCTTCATCAGCACAATAATTCAAGTGCATTAGTTCTTATTTCTGGCAAAATATAACTTGAACTTTAGATTTGCTTTATTTTTGGCATCACTGCCTTTTGGTGGTGGGAGTAGGAGGCCCTTGCTGCTGGATTTGAACATCCGACCCAGTGGGCCCCAGCCCCGTGTACAACCCCTATGCCACCGGGGCTCAGCCCCTTAGATTTGCTTTATTTTTAACTGTCAACAAATGTCCAGTGATTGCCTCTAGTAGTCATGAATGCAGCACACACTGAAGACCCTATGAATGAATAAGTGAGTCTCCCAGAGGATACATTGTTGCAATCACTCCCACATGGAATTATGCATCATGGTATGTGCCGTCATCATCATCAAAGTAGAACCCAAACCCACTATTGTTGAGTTGTTTCAAACTTATGTCATGCTCATGTGTTACAGAGCACCCCTGTTCCACACATTTTTCTTGGCTGTGATCCTTATCAGAGCTTATTGTTAGGCTATTCTTTTATGGCACCAATCTTCAGGCTAGTTGTTGTCAGTTAGGTGGATGCGATCAAGTTGATTCCAGCTCCTAGTGATCTGTGTGCAACAGAGTAAAACACCACTCGCTCACACCACTGCTGCCGGAGCTCATGAGTGCAGTTACTGTGTCAATGCATCATGTTGGAGGGACTTCCTCTTCCTTATCCAGCTGAACATCTACTTTATCCGGCATAGCATCTTTCTCTTGGGCTGGGTTCATTCGATAACGTCCACAGTACATGAGGTGAACTCTCACCATCCTCACGTCTAAGAAGCAATCTCACCAAGTGCAAACTGTGTCACTCAGAAGCCCATTATCATCAGACCTAATATTAATTCATTACACTATTTGCCAGATGCTAAGCTGAGAATTCATAAGTTAATTCCCTCATTCAATCATCACAATTCCACTTGGCAAGTGTGTTTATCCATATACTTTACAGGTGAAACAATTTGAGGCAGTTGATTCCCCCAGAGCATTCACTTGATCAGGAAGTAAAGGGGAGGTTGTTGCAAGAGACAGGAAAGAACTTGCCTTCCACTGGGCATAAGGGAAGGTATCCCTTCACTCTCCACACCCTCAGCCTTACTCTGCTCTTTCTGTCCCAGCGGGCGGAGAGCAATACCAGTGACCTACTGACCTGGTAACCAGGGCTGGGGTGGCTCTGAGTCAGAAGCAGAAAGTGCCAGGCAATTTCCCATCTACCTGCTGGGTCACAAAGCAGGATCAGGAATGGAGTTGGATCAAGGAGGATAATTGTGCCTTGCCAACCTAATTATAGCCTGTGAACTCTGTGATCAAAATGTCTGACTCAGAAGGTCTTGCTTCTTTATTTTTATTTCTTTAAATAAAGTCTTGCTTTATTCACCTACCTGGTTCGCAAAGAACCGAATACGCTTAGTTCCCAGGCAAGTCAGCATCCTGAAGTTCCACTGACTGGTGAAAGCTGACTCCTGGGAGCCCAACTCATAGAAGGCAGAAGTCTGTAACCAGATAAGCAAAAACAAAACAAAAACAAAAGTGTGCTAACAACTGGTGCTGGTCCTTCAATAGTTGCAAGGCTTCTCATCCAATTGGCTCACCTCTTTTTCCAAAAGCAGCAGACCTAAGGAAGGCAACTTCATCATCAGTGGGTTACTTTCTGGTTGTATCCACAGAGGAAAGATGACATTTTGGGCTCTTTTTGCTCATCCAAGCTGGGGTGGAGGCCCCATGAGTCAACTATGCCTTATAGCTGGGCACATCTGTGTGAGCCCCAATTCCTGGTTGATCTTTTCCCAGTCTGTGTTGGGTAAAAAGTGCCAATTGTTGGCCTCTGGGTCTTCCCCAATTCCTTTCTTTTGCTTCTCCAGTCTCATTCTTCCGCCTTCCACTGACCTGTGTTGTTGCTAGGCACCATCAAGCTGGTGCCAACTGTGATCTTCTGTACAAGAGAATGAAACACTGCCAGATCCTGTACTGTCCTCGCAACTGTTGCTGCCTTTGAGCTCATTGTTGCAGCCCCGGTGTACATGGGAATCAAATCTGCTACACCGTGGAAGAAGGGGTGAAGTTCAATATTATCAGTCACAACAAGGCCTCAGGCGGACTGCAGAGCTGGTCATCAATTGTGCATATACGCAAGTTCAAATTGGAGCTGAAGAAAATGAAGATAAGTCCTAAGAGATTCAATGTACAACCTTCAAGATATCCCAGCTGAGTGTAGAGGCCACCTCAAGGGGAGATCTGCTTCACTGAATATGACTGACCAAAGACCAGATGAGGGATGGCATGGAGTCAAGGCTAAGGTGACCAGAAGTCCCACTTTTTAAACAATTTGCCCCGTGTCCCGTAGCGTTTTAAAATGAAATAAATATATTACAATACTATTTTTGCGTTCTATGAACATTTTTGTTGCTCCATATAGACCAAACATTTAGCCAAGAACTCCTCCCCGGTCAATGGTGTCCCACTTAAAATCTGGTCATTTTAGGACTCAAGACATAAGACATGAAGGAAGTCAAGTAAAAGGTCATTAAATAGACTGAAAAGACACAAATGGATGTCAGAAGAGTCTCTTGGTTAAATATTTGGTCTATAAGGAGCAATAATGAATGGGATGCAGGAAACGAGCTGAATAGGAAAATCAAAGGTTGGCTTGAGAAGACAAGGTATTAGAATGAAATACGCACGTACCTGGTGTCAGGAAATCAAAAGGGAAGGAAACTTTGCTATATCCAAGTTGAAAGAACTGAAGAAAAAAAAATTCAAGCATCAAGGTGCAATATTTAAGGATTCTCTGAGCAAAATATTGATTCAGGAATCATCGAACATGCTAGAAAAATACAGTCCTTGTACAATTCACAAATATTCCATAAAATCTAATCAATTAGCTTGCTTATCATTAAATGCCACCAGTTTAAACCTGTCCACACATCAAACTTCTGTGTTTTAGGTCATGTGTGTAGCTACCTTTGTGTTTTCAATATTTTATGTGTGTTTTTACCTGAGCGTGTACTTCCAGCTCCAGCAAGCTTCTGTAAGGGTAGGACCTACATCTGGCTTGGTTATCTTTCTTTCTTTTAACTCCTAACATGGGGCCTAACATATAGGGGGGGAACATCATTGCTGTATAACAGAGAGTCTAACTCATGATAATCCCACGCGTTTCATGACAGAACTGCTACATAGGTGTTCTGTGGCTCTGATCTTTCAGAAATAGATCACCAGCCAGGTCTTTCTTCGGTGGTCCTGTGGGTGGGTTTGAACTGCTGACATTTTGGTAAATAGCTGAGCACTTAATCCTTTACATCATCAAGGATTCCTAGCATATAGTAGGTGCTCATGAAACTGTGTGTGTGAATGGCTAGAGAGTGAACGCATTATGGCAACAACAGGGGGGCATCCAGTACCAACTGTGCCAAGATTCTGGACCTTCAGAGGTCAGGAACCAGCTGGCCCTTAGTCAGAAGAGGCTCCTCAGAGGAGCTGTAAAGAGTTGCTCTGTAGTTGGCAAAGGCAGGCCAGAGAGTCCAGGCACATACTCTGCCCTACAGACGTTGGAGAGGAAGCCACAAATGAAAAGGATTCCAGCCGCCCATTTCCTGGTGAGCTGTCTGGCCAGCATGAACAACATTCCTGAGCTGAGTATGGGTGGAATTTTCAGCCTAGGTGGCAGAATAGAACTTGGAACAAATAGCTCCGCCAAAAAGAATCCCGGGACAACAGCGCTGGACCCAACTCCCCTGTGACAGCTCTTGAACTGATGGAATATTATTGGAGCTTAGCTAAGTTTTGGTGGGGGGAACGAAATGCTTGTGTTTTGTTTTGTTTTTTGTATGGGTTGTACCATTCCAGAGGGATCAGAAAGAAATCTCTGTATTCAGCCAGCAATCGCTATCTTTGAAACCAGGCTGAAATACCTGGAAATTGTCTGGGTCCTGCTACCATTCAACTTTCCTCTCTTGTCCTGCTTCTTTGCCATGGATTCTAGCAAGGCCAAGTGAAGGTCTGTTTCACGTTGAAGATGAGGAAAGCCCAAAGACTGTGGCAGGTTACAAGGGAAGGCATCTTCTCAAGAATGACGGAGGATATTTCTGAGAGGGGAGTGGGGAGTGTGGGAGACGGTGACTGACTGGGAGTTTTCAGAGGTGCCCCTGGCAAGGGCTGGAGGCTGTCGCTTTCACAACAGTCTTCTGCGGGGTCAGCTCTCAAGCCTTGTCTTTGCCTGGATTCTCCCTGGTCACTAATTCCTTCAAGGCACTGACTTGTCGATGGAGACTCAAGAAAGGGAGGTGTCTGCGTCCCAGTTGCCTGTATCTTTACTCTCTCCCCTCTGGATTATTAGGGAATTGAAGGCAAGAATCTGTAATCACTCAACTTTGAAGAAGGCACACTGCCTTAAATATGACAAAACTATGACCCCGGGTGGGGTCCTGACGTAGGGCGGAGAGGAAATGATGGAAGGAAGGAAGCCTGATCAGAAATGTCAAGGGAAGTAGTGCTGACAGGACTGCCGATCTGGGTCTGTGTCACAAGTGGGTATGTGGTGTCACAGAAGTTGCCTAGGTGCCCAGAGAGATGGTAAGGGGTGGTGAAAACCAAGACCTCACTGCCACTGATGGGAGTCTAAGTCATAGTGACCCTATTGGACAGAGCGGAATTGGCACTTTGGGTTTCCTAGACTGTTTAATTTTATGGGACCGGATGGCCTAGCTTTCTCCTGCAGGGTGGCGAGTGGTTTCAAACCGCCGACTTTATGGTGAGCAGCCCAACTACATCCCCAGCGCTCCTTTAAGCGGGGATTAGAGGCAATGTACATTTGGGGAATCATACCTAAGGCTGCCACCAGGAAGGGTGAGGTCCTCAGTTTATTTCCTTGCCACCTTTGGGATGTCGTTCTGGAACAGCCAGGAGGGAAGAGTGGTGAAAAGGCCACAGACTGAAGGAAGTGCTCCATTTAGGGCAGACTCTGTGCGCCCTGACACCAGCCATCTGAGTCACTTCCTCAGCTCTCAGAAAAAGGAAGTGGGAAGTTGAACACCTTCCGGGTACCTTTTCTTTTACAAAGACTCTTCCTCCATAAGGCCACAGAGCTATTACCAAGGTAAAAGCAGGCTTAGTGTGGACTTGTGTGGAACATATAAAGGAACATATAACGGAGGAATTCCTCTGGGTTCCACTCCTCTAATCGGTCACTCATTCATTCCTTTTACTAGGGTTAGAAGTTAAGGAAAAACCGTAATCACCAGCCATCTCGAGGCAGCACTGGAACGATTACTCAGATTAGTTAAAAAAAAAAAAAAGTTCATGGCTGGGCAGTTAGGTGGTGCACTGTACAAATCCTTTAAAATCTAGGAACCCACGTTTAACAGGGTGAGGAACGTGAAAGTTACTCTTACTTGACTTTGGTAGCTACAGCGAGCAGAGAGTGGAGCGGAGACAAATCAATCTATCTTACCTCCAGTCTTATTAAAGATCTTCGTTTACAGTAACTAAACCAAGCCCAGGGCCCCTCTCACTTTCGCAATGACCATCCCTTAAAAGGAAAAGCAATAGAGAGGCGAGCGAAGTGCGAAGAATAATCTTTAACATAGCTGGCTCATCGGAACCTTTCCATTTAGGCAAAGTTCAAAGGATTACCAGGCCATAGTTCATTCGGGGCGAGTAGACACACGTGGACCCTGCGCATGCGCCCCGAATGAGAGCCACCCCCCCCACGCCCCGCACCCCGCACCAGCGAGACCTCTTTAGCCAAGTCACCAAGCAGCCCTCTTAATTGTCCGCCCACAAGACTAGACCTCCAGCCAATCGGACAGCCTGAGTTATCCAAACGTCACATTTTGCATATACCCTCCCCTCTCCGCCCTACGTCAGGACCCCACCCGGCCCGAGACAGGGATTGTCACCTAAGAGCTTCGTCCTGGCACCTGATTGGCTCGTCGTCCAGCCCCGCCTCCGCCGCCTCCCGCCACCGCGCCTCGGCGCGCTCACTGCCGCGGGCGGAGCCAAGTACGCAGGCGCGAGCCCTGCCTCTCTCTTCTGGTGGCCCGCCCACCCTCCTCCCCCTCCCTCCCCTCCCCACCCCCTCTCCCCTCCGCTCTGGCTCTGTGCGCGCGCGTCTTCCTCCTGCACGCGCCGCAGCTGGTCGTGTGCCTTCACCGGAGGTTCAGCCCCGCGCGTTCCTTTTGCTCTCCGGCTGAGGAGCGGGAGGGATCCCGCACCTCGGTCGCTTCTGCGGCAGCCGTAGCCGAGGGCTCGGGCGCCCGCCGCGGCGCGCGGCTCCCCGGGTGGACCGTACCACCGCTCGCCAGCACGCGGGGGGGAACCGCCCGCCCCGCCGCACTCGCCTCGGCGACCCCGCGGTGCTGAGGCGTCGCCGCGCCCGGGAGCGTGAGCGCAGAGCCGTCCTCGACCCGGAGCTCGGAGCCCCGCCGGCCGCGCCCGCCGCCGGCCCCACCCATCCGGGCCGAAGAGGCCGCGGTCATGGCCGAGACGGAGGAGCGGAGCCTGGACAACTTCTTCGCTAAGAGGGACAAGAAGAAGAAGAAGGAGCGGAGCAACCGGGCGGCGAGCGCCGCGGGCGCGGCGGGCGGCCCCGCGGGCGCGGCGGGCGGCGGCG
>PVJH01009722.1:0-77529 GCA_004026705.1 Nesogale talazaci | reverse complement strand
TTACAATTTGTAAATTATTAAGGGTTCATGGAGGAGGGAGAAGGGAGCGGGCGGGGGGGTCGTGGAATGGGGAGCTGATATCAGGGGCCTAAGTAGAAGGAGGATGTTTTGAGAATGATAATGGCAACAAATGTGCAAATGTGGTCTACCTATAATTCATGTATGTATTGATCATAATAGGAGTTGTATGAGCTCCAATACATTTAAAATGATTTTTAAAAAATAGCTTAGGGAAAGAAGTAAGTAATTTGCATGTATAAAAAGCCTGCTGCCATTAAGTCTAATCTGATTCATCAATAAGATGTGAACTCATCCCCCCAAACCTCCCCCCCAAAACCCAATGTTTGGCTTTTTCTTTTTTTTTTTTTCTGTCATTTTAATGTTGTCAAATTGCTTGACATTGCTTTTCCTGCAACAGTCTGTGTAACTCCCATCTAGATGATTTGGATGAACACGTAAATAAGGCCTTAAATTTGAGGATTGGCCAGTTTTCCCATTCTGCTGAGTATAAAAGTTAACCATTTCAGAAGCAGGAACAGAGAATCCATGATAATCAAGAAAGAAGAGCAGCTCAAAGATACCTGTGAGAAATAAAAGGATGCATGTTGCTTCCCTTCCTGACATGATTGCTGAAGACAAAAGTATACATATACAATTGTGATGAAGAAAGCTGATGGTGCCCGGCTATCAAAAGATACAGTGACTGGGATCTTAAAGGCTTGAAGGTAAATAAGTGGTGATTTACCTCAGAGGCAATAAAGTCCACATGGAAGAAGCACACCGCCCTATGTGAATACACAGTATCAAAGGGATTGGGAATCATGCATCTAAGAAAAAAATATATTGGAAATGAAGGGGAGTACGGGTTGGGGACCTAAAGTCCATCTGTAGGTAACAGATTTCACCTTACAGAGGGGTCACAGAAAGGAGATAAACCCACTAGGGTGCAGTGCAGCAATGATGAAACATACAACTTTCCTCTAGTTCTTCCATGCTCCTCTAGTTCTTCCATGCACCTCTAGTTCTTCTATGCTCATTTCCACTCTTATAATCCCAATTCTACTTTACAAATCTGGCTAGAACAGATGATGTACACTGGTACAGCTAGGAGCCAGAACCATATGGAACCCAGGACAGATGATCCCTTCAGGACCAGTGACAAGAGTGACAATACCAAGAAGGTGAAAGGAAGGTGGGGTAGAAAGGATCTACATATAAGAATCTACATATACCCTCTTCCCTGGGTGTGGGTGAAGGGGGACATCAGATAGTGTAAGATATGATAAAGTAATAATAAATATAAATTATCATGAAGGAGAGGGGAACAGGGAGGGAAGGGAAAGAATGAGGAGCTGATGTCAAGAGCTTAAATAGAAAGCAAATGTTATGAGAATGATGAGGGCAATCGATGTACAAATATCCTTGTTACACAATGGACTTATGCATGAATTGTGATGAGACACATAAACCCCCCCTAAAAAAAGGTTAAAAAATTAATATGTAATTTTTTTAAAGGAGAGAAATATGAGGCTGCTTGATATAATGGAAGAAAGAGAGGTAACAGAAGCTTTGGCCCCCAAACCATGATGCAGAATAGTCATGTCAAGAAACTGAGACAGACAGAGCAGTGGGGTTGAGAGCTTGAGGGAGAGCTATGAGGCAGGTGGCAGACTTCCTGGACAACCGAACAAGTAACACTTTGGGGAAACTAGCAACATTAAAATGCTTTGTAACAGTTTTCCAAAAACAGTAGAGATCAAAGGAATGTGTTGTCAAGAGCTAAAGACCCAAAGAGACACTGAAGGCCAGAAAGAGATATGTCCCTGTGACTAATTAGAAGGCAAATGGACTGTGGGTTCTTCATCTTTTCTGACCCACATTTGTGACAACCTGTTAACTTCTCTAATAAACCTCATAATCACAAGTATTGGCAGTGCATTGTGGGTGACCACTTTAACAGAGTATTGAACACAGCAAAGTCAAGTGCTATTGGAGGTTGTTAGAATAAAGGAATTAGAGCTTGGAGGCACGTCTGACCACTGACTCCTCGCAATCATCCTGGAGTAGACATGGAGTTGGACTCTCCTTCTCCTCGTACAGCAAAAGGAGACAGAAGTGACTGCCATGTCACTTCTTCAGATGGCCATTGTTTTTCTCCATGTCTAATGTTTGCTCAGTAACCAATAATATTGTAATTAGTCATGAAAAATTCAAGGTGAATAGATTTTATCAAGTAAATAAGTTATTGTTATTTTTGTGATAGTTGAGTTGGTGTCAACTCAAAGTGGCACTATTTACAACACAGTCCAGTCCTGGGTAACCCCTTACATCATTGCTGTGTGTCATCCCACTGTTGCAGGAGCATCAGTCCTCGTCATTGCAGTTCTTCCACTTTTCTGTTGACCTCATACTTTACCAGGTGTAACTGACTTCTTTGATCTTGTCCAAAGTAAATGGCCTGTGGTCTCTCCACCCTTGTGTTTAAGGAACAATCTGAGTTTACTTCTTCCAAGAAAGATTGGCTTATTCTTCTGAGAACCCATGGCATATCCAATATTCTTTATCAATATCATAATTAAAAGGCATTAGCTATTCTCTGGATTCCCTCATTCAGCGTTCAGATTCTGTATGCACATGACCTGATTGAAAATACCGTGGATGACGGCAGGCACATAAAGTGGCATCCTGACTCATAAATATTTTAAAGAGATCTTTTGTGGCATATTTTCCCAATGCAATATGTGGTTCATTTCCTTGACTGCTCCTTCCATCAGGGTTGCTGCTGGAGCTGTGTAAGATAAAATAACTTAAATCATTTTTCCGTTTAGGATGATGTTATTTAATTTGCAGCTGTTCGGGATTGTATTTTCTTTATGTTATGGTTTAATCCACAGTGAAGTTTATAGGAGCCCTGATGGCCTAGTGGGTTATGCATTTGGTCAGTAGATGGGAGGTACCAGGTCCTCAGCTGGAGACAGATGAGGCTCTCTGCCCCCTTAAAGATTTATAGCCTCAAAATCCTGCAGTGGCAGTTCTACTCTGTCCTGGAAGGGCCTTGTGAGTTGGAGTAGACTTAAAGGCAGTGAGTATCTGAGTTCTTGGTACATCTCTGTAGTTCATTTTATGTCAGGCAGTATTTAATTGCATAAGCATATAGTTTCTTTATAATTTCACTTATTAAAGTTTTTGATAAGTAATAGTATAAGGTCTGTGCACACTCATCTATAAGCACTTAAGATATAAGTTTTCATTTCTATTTATTAAGTAGCTAGAAGTTAACAAGTGCTTCAGGGGATAAATTTGTAAGGCATTTCTGGAAGATTTCTAAAGCTCTCCTCCCACTCGGTAGTACATTGATCATATACGAGGGTTTCAATCACTCTCCATCTCTGCCAGCATTTGATGCCATGGGTCTCCTTAATTTGTGTTTTCCCATAGTTGTACTATGATCATTCAACGTTTTCATTTATATTTTCTTAATTTCAAATTATTTTGAGAATATTTTGTAAACTTATTGGATATTCAGGTATTTTTGAAAGGTCTGTTAAAATTCTTTGACCAAATTTTAAAATGCATTCTTCGTCAAAGATATATAATGCCAACTTTTTAATTTGTTTATGGCTTGCCATTTTGTTTTTTGAACAAAGCCTTTTGTAGATCAGATATTTCTAATTTTGAGAATTTCTAACTGATCTTACTTTCTTTTATGGTTATTGCTAATTGTGTTTTACATAAGAAATCCATGTCTATCCAAGATTACAAATATTTCACTCTGTTACACATTGTAGAGTTTTAGGTTTTATCTTTACTTTTGTGATCCATTTTATGTTTACTTTTGTGAGTTCTTTGGGAGTAATAATAAATTGTTATCATTTTATGGGAGGTAAAGAAACCTTGAACTTTGTCTTTATTTACATGGATATATCATTATCCCCGAACTATCTATTAAAAATATAATCTTTTTCTCATTTTACTTTCTTAAGTACCTATGCCAAATAGTAATTTAATTGACTGCTATATTCTTATTCATTTCTACCCATAAGTAGTGCTGAAGTACAGTGATAGTTGACTTTCAGCTTGTGACAATTTCTGGCTCACTTAGTGAACAAACTTGCTCATGGGTTTTCCTCACCATCATCTGGCCATACAATGTTCCCCTGTGGCAATAAGTGTCACCTGAGGGAAAAGGAAAAATGATGAATGGTGAATGACATGAGGTTTAGAATAAATATTTTATGGCTGACTCTGCCCTCTGTCCCTTGTGAGCCTGTTTTGACATGTATCATTTCTATGAATCTTGTGATCACAGGAAATTTCCAGAATCTAGAGAGTAAGGGGGAGCTGAGGGTGCATGGTAACTTTATGCTTCATAAGTGAGGTTTTATTCTTTAGCAAGGACAGTACTCTACTCTCACTATCTTATTATCTGATACATTTGAAACTTGAAAAAAAAATTCCCTGGTGGCTACCTTGCTATTGTGTATGTACCCCAATCAAGGTCCCCTTCTGGTATCTGTAGTAATGACTGCAAGAGAGATGAGTTGGACAATTCATGCTCTCAATTATAATCCTATGTCCATTTCTTCTGTTTTTTATTGTGTGTAATTAGTCTCATGGTCAGGAATCTTCTGCGTCATCTTGATCTGATGCTAATGGCTTCCCTCATCTACATGATTTTACCATATCTTTGTCTTATTCAGGGATTAATAAAGGGGTTTCTTTAAAATGCTGAAATTCTTGATATTTCCTCCCTAAAACAGAACTAATGTTTATTCTCCATCAGAGCTTAAATTCTGAGCACTAGTTTTTCAGAAAACTATGGTTTACAGTGGGAGCCCCTTGGGGTCATAATAAATTATTTGTTAATAATTCAAAATAAATTATTTTCAATAAATAAAACTAATAGAATGAATCTGTTTTTGAGTCTCCATTCAATTCAATATCCATTGAGTCATTTGTGATAATTGGCCAGCATTGTGAACAGATTTGCCCTCAGGCAGAGCATGTTTGAAAATGATTACCATCTCTCCCCTAGCCTGGCCATGATGGGGAAGTCTCACCATTTGAAACTTGCCAGCATGTAACCTTAATATAAATTAGGATAGTAGTGTCTCTTGGTCATGAGCCATACACCAACTATCTTGGTCGGAGGGTCCCCAACATTTTTTTGACCTTTTCAAATTTATTGTAGAGTACATAACCCAATCACAACCCATTTCCTATATCTGTTGTGATACCTACCACTCTGATGAATTTATCCGCAACCATGTATGATTTTGTGACAGTATCTTTTATTCTTTGTATTCTATTTAAGTAGCCGCATAGGTGTATCCTTGGACACCATTACAGCCCTATGCTGGTGGTCTCCTTAATTGAGATGACTTGTTTTTTTCTTTCTTCAGTTTAGAATTAACAAGCCAGTCCCTTTAAAATATATTTTAATGTGGAGTCTCCTCCCCACCCCCACCCCCCAAAAAAAACCCATAAATATATCCTAGGTGAATAGTTGGTCATTCTTTTTTCCTCTGGGAACAACCCAGACAGTCTCCATTTTACAGTATAATCGCTATAACTTTCTCAAGCAATCCCACTTTTTCTTTAGGGACAAGTTATCCGGCTACTAATGGAAAGGTCAGCAGTTTGAAACCCCTCCAAGGGAGATAGATGAGGCTTGCCATTCTACCCTCTCCTCTAGGATAACTATGAGTCCAAATGACTGAATTTTGAAAGAAAATCTGTGAGAAAGAACCAAAAAAGTGCTCTTTCTTTTGCGTGCATCACAATTCAATTGAGAGAATTTCAGCACTTAGAAATAGTCATCATGGAATGTAAGATAATAACTAGCAACGAAACGAACAAATGCACAACTGTTTAGAGCGATGTAGAGAACATTTAAAAATATGGACATTTTCAGACTCTCCCCAAAATGCACCGGCACTCACTCTCAATCCAGTCTACCTGGACATCAGACTCACTTGGTGGAGAATATGTAAAACAAGGTGCTTAGGCCCCAGGCAGATCAATTAAATCCATTCTCTCTGGGTGTGGAGTCAGAGCTAGATTTTTGTGATCGTTGCTGTTTCGGTTTTGTAATGCACCCAAGGGGGTCTTCACCCACGGGTGGAGAACTGTTACAGACCCAGTCTATAGCCCTCAAAGTATACTTTGATGAAAGGAGGGGGCAAGAATTTAAGATACAGGCTTAAAGAATAATTACACAACTTTTGAAAATCTGTCTTAGAAAGAGCTCAGCTATTTTGCTAAAACATTTAATACACGTTTTCTTTATTTTTCATTGGAGCCTGAGTGGCGTCCTGGTTGTGGGTTGAGCTGCTCACCACAGGATCAGCAGTTCGCAACCATCAGCTGCGCTGAGGGGGAAAGATGAGGCTTGTGTTCCCCAAACTATTACTGTCTCAGAAGCTTACAGAGGCAGCTCCGGCGGGTCCTAGACTAAAATAGTCTATCTTAGAAGGAGTAAAGCAAGAAGACTCCTGGAGGGCAAGAACGGCAAGACCTCACCTTACAGACAGTGGACATGTCAGGAGAGGCCAGTCCCTGGAGAAGGACAACATCCTTGGTAAAGTGGAGGGGGACTGGAAAAGAGGAAGACTCTCAATGAGATGGGTTGACACAGTGGCTGTAACAATTGGCTCAGGCAAAGGAATAATTGTGAGGATGACACGGGACCGGGCAGTGTTTCATTCTGTTGTGGGTAGGCTCACTCTGGGTCGGAACTGACTCAGTAGTACTTAACAACAGCAATCATTTTACATACCCCTGGGTTTTTCATTTAAGAAACAAACAGAACAAAATAGTCAAACAAGAAAAATTCAAGGTGTGGTCATTTGATATTTTTTTCCAAACTTCATTTCAGACCCAAAATTGGAGTGGCCAGGATCAGCTTCAGTACATGTTGGGATTAACTAGCTCATTTAAAATACAAAAGGCCCCTTTCTTTCCCCTTGGAATGGGTTATGTTTTTACACTAAGTGCCATTTTTGCTTTGCCTGCACTCCTTTGGAGTGTCTCGGGTGGAGGACAAAGCCTCTCACTGTTTGTTTTTCTTCTATCAGTTCACATTTAAGACAATTACACAGCACAGCTGGGTAAATATGCTGGCATGCAAGTCCTTTCCATTTCAATGCTCCCATTGTGAAGAAGAAGCCCAAAGAGTCAACAGAAAAATTAACTACAATTGAAGAGAGCAATCTACATTATATTCAGACACCACTTCCAAACCTTGAGAAAAATGAGACATGGATGCTTAATTATTTATTATGGTTAGGTTTATTTTGAACAGTTTTCATAATAAATAAAAGGACTGTAACCTTATTCTAAATTTAATCCCTCACTCATGGGGCTAGTTAGGTCCTGGTCTAAGAGGAATTGAATGTCAATTCAATTGAATATCACAGCTGGACAACAGGGATGTATTGAGCATCTGTGTGCGTGTGTGTGTGTATGTGTGTGTGTGTGTGTGTGTGTGTGTGTCGGGAGAGGGAGGGAGGTGTTTTCAATCATGCTGGTTAACCCTGAGTTTTCTGTATCATGCTACAACTGACTGTTCTAGGTGAGAAATTTTTAATGCATTTGCCAGTATATAAAGAAATAACTGTGCTGAACCCTGGTGGCATAGTGGTTGTGTGCGGGACTGCGGCCCACTGTGATGGAGGTTCAATTCTAGCTCCACAGGAGCAAAGGCTGGACCTCCTACTCCCACCAGAGGGCAGTGATGCCTAAAAATTTTTTTTTAATTAAAAAAGAAATAACTTCCTCTATGTGAAGAGAGAGATTTGTAAGAGAATGTCACTCAGATATAGGAGCATATGACTCAGATGTTTCATTTGTGATGCGATGTCCAGAGTGATCATTTTTATTCTGGGATGAGTTGAACCTTAAATGGAGATTTTGATTTACTACAGAAAAAAAATTCATTACCATGTATTAGACCCTATCTCACAGAAACCCCATAGGACAAAGTAGTACTGCCCATAAAGTTTCCTGAGACTAAATCTTTATGAAGTTTCATCCTTTTTCCACAGAAAGTCTGGTGGTTTTCACAGCTGATCCTGTGGTTAACAGAATGCAGACCAGTTTGCAACCCACTATCCCACTGAGGGTCCCATGGAGAAGGAAAAGACAAGTAAACATTGATATTGACTCTTGATCTCAGATTGACTCCCAGACATTTCTCCATAAGATTTCTTAGTGATAACTTCCTTCTAAAACACTGGTAGACAAGGAGAAACCTCTTTCACTGAGTCAATTCTGATTCATGGGTGATGGTTAGAGATTATATCAACTAGATCCTCTTGGCTGTTAGAGATGGAGTCCAACCAATCAACCAACCTAGGACACTGTTTGATGACACTTTACTTGTGGGTTGGGGTGGGGGGAGAGACTTTTGTATAAGAGAGAGACTGAGCAGAGGTGATTTCTCTTTGACCCATTGCCTTTTCTGTTTCTGGATCCTCGATCTCGTTCACTGAGTTCATCTTGTGCCACCTGCTGATTCCAGGAGCCACCATCCAACTTCTGAAAGTGGATTCATTGGCTTATCTTGAATCCATTTACCTCTGTGTATATCAGCCTGTGCTCCCTGCCCCACCCTGCTTCATCAGCCTACTTCCTGTTCATCAGTTTTCCTAACTACAGAACTCAAAAGACGTATGACTTAAACCAGATTGGAATGACCTACTTGTATAAATATGTGAGCCATTTCTTTGTGAATCTCTTTCTGTACACAAATACTTTAAGTAATTATCAAAGGTACAGTAGTTCCCCCAAGACAACAAAAGCAAACATCACTGGTTTTGCTTCTCCTGAGAGTCCAACCAAACACACTCATAGAATGTCACCTTTCGGATTTCTGGCCTTTATAGGAGCTCCCTCCCCATTACATATTATGGCACCAATCATTCCTTTTTTGCCACTCAGCATCTATGCTGGGATTGACGATGTCTTCAATGGCACAACTCACCCCCCCCCCAAAAAAAAAAGCCTACATGTAAAGAAAGGCTTTATTAGGGTAGTCAGACCTGATGGCTTAGTGGTTACACATTGGTCTACTTACCTAAGTTCAGTCAATAGAAATCACTGGCCATTCCCTGGGAGGAAGACTGAGTTTTCTATGCCTGTAAACAGTTACCATCTTGGAAACTCACAAGGGCAGTTCTACCATGTCCTATGGGTTGCTATGACATGACAACAACATGAGAGCGATGAGGTTTTTGATTTTTAGGGAATCTTAACCTTTTGAAAAGAAACTCAATTCACTTCGTCACCCCATGCATGTCCTCATTGCTTGAACATACCCACAACCTCTTTCCTCCATGACTAAGACCAAGTCTGTAGTAGAAATCCCTGCCTATTCCATTTCTGTCATCTTGCTTGCTTCTGTGACCTTATTAGTGCAGATAATGCACAGGTTTACTCTGTCCCCAAATGGATTTCTTTTCAAAGCTATGTATTTAGTTTTTTGGTTTATTTTTTAGCCAAATCACCTTATCACCTTCAAAGGATTCTCTATTCACTTAATACATTTGTCAAATCATTGATTAAATTCTTGGAAAGGTTTTTCAAACTCGTCTGTTTGGATGACTGACAGCATCTCCTGCATTTTTTTTCTTTAACCTCTTCTAAGTCATCAAATCACCCTTCTTTCATGGCCCTCTTCATTCAAGGAAAGAAAAAGAGGTCAAAGGGCACAAGGTTAGGTGAACCAGGTGTGTGGGGCAAGAGAGGCATGCTGTTTTTTGCCCCAACCTAATGCAGTGAGACGGCTGTGTGAGCAGGTGCATTGTCATGGTGGTAAATCCAGTCTCATGTCTGCCACAAGTCCGACCTTTTTGGTCACACACTGACACTATCTTTTCAGAACATCAAATTGAAATTTAATTAACAATCTGACCTGGTGGAGAGAACTGTACATGTACTAAAAGCTGATATTTTCATCTAATCAGGAAGTTGACTGGTGTCAAGAACAAGGCTTGTGATCAATCAACATTTCACCTCTTTTGAAATGAGAAAACTACCCATACACTTGGGGTTTTCCCATAGTGCTGTCCTTGTAAGCTGTATTCAACATCACAACAGCTTCTGTGACACTTTACAGATCAGGAAACAACATTTTATGGCCTCATGCTCTTCTCTTGAATCAGTGATCATTAAAAACATACCAAAACATGAGGTTTGAGTGTCACTTCTTTTTTTGAAAAACTTCCCTGTGACCAGAGAGAACCTTCTAGGCAAGACTACCGGGTGCAGGAAGAGTTGGTCTATGCTTGCCCAGAGGGAAGATGTGTTCAACAAAAGTGCTGCCCAGTGGAGATTTTTGTTTTTGTTTTTAGGAGGTGCCCAAACGCTAGCCTGCCTGACATACCAGACCCAGATCTCAGGGAATGATGCTTCCTCTGGTACATCGCCTAATGAAAGCTTCCTCTGTCAAGTTCTCCAAAAGTGGCCACATGGTCACTCCCAAGTCGTGGCTCTGTGGTTCCAGTGCAAAGTTGGATGCTTTTCTCCACTGAAACCAAAAAGATGACATGTGGTCATGCTACCATTTCTACTTGGAACAAAATTTTTTTAAAAGATGATTAGATTTTAAAACCTTTTGATATGGATACTATTTTAGGTCATACAGATGTTCCTAACGCTCCTTAAAAACAGAGAACATTTCAAGGCTATGGTCAGGAATATGCCTGTCAGTGGCTTTGAACATGGATGAAGAGGAGCAAAAAATATGAGTGGTCTGTGGGAAATTTATCTCCATAGAGTTTTAGAAAAGGATAAAAGCCTCCGGATGTATAGATTATAGCTCAGTGAGTGATACATATTTGACTTCCAATGTACAGAACCAGAAAATTTTAAAAAGTGTGTTGTTAGATTAACCACTAATTTTGTCTCTGTTTCTTATAGGAAGAAAATAAGAAATAAACTTTTAAATAGGGAATTGGTAATTTGAATCCTACTTTTAAGGCAATTGCCTATGAGGGATACTGAGAAACATTCTGGTCAAAGGAAATATTGAATCAGAATAGAAAATCACTCTTTGAGGATATTCAAAATCCCAGACAAATGAGTTGCTGGGAACTTGGTGGGTGTAGAGGACAATAACATAATACCACAAAAAGGAGAACAGGAGGTAAATTATATTTGACCTATAGTAATGGTAAGAGATATAGGCTTC
Source organism: Nesogale talazaci (assembly GCA_004026705.1). Lineage (NCBI taxonomy): Eukaryota > Metazoa > Chordata > Mammalia > Afrosoricida > Tenrecidae > Nesogale > Nesogale talazaci. The sequence continues at coordinate 66,338 of PVJH01009722.1, read as the reverse complement.
TTTTCTCCCTGTTAAAGGAAGATGGCCTATCTGTGTAGATGGAGAGGATTGCTAAATGATTTACTCTGCATTCAACAACTCTTGTAGGTGACGTTGAGTTAGTTTTCACTTTTAAAGAGGCTATGCATGGCAGAATAAAATACTGTTCAATCCTGCTACACTGTAAATATGTAATTGTGTGTCTTATGTTGGGATCCCTGAGAATCAAAACCCCTGACACTTATATATGGATATATATCCAGAAAATTTCTCACACAGTTTTAGAAGTGGACCAGGCCAGATCCAGGCAGGTTTCATGTTTGTGGGTCACATATTAAGATGGAAATTGTAATACCAAATCCATGACTCGGGAATGAATAGGCACCACTCTTGGAGAACTTGAAAGAGGAAAACTTTTTTTTGCCGGTGACCTGGAGAAATGAGCTTTCCAGAAGATCTGGGCCTTGAGTGTTGGGTGGGTGTAGCTTTCATACTTTATCTGCACAATTAAGGTCACAGAAGTGAGTAAAGTCACAGAAGGGGAACAGGCAGTTCTGAGAATGAGGAAGTACATCATACATTGGGTGTGGCAGAGGGTTGGGTTTCTTTTCCACAGATCAAATTTCTCTATTAAGATTTTTCCTTCTATGATACTCACCTACCCTGACATGATCACTGAAGAAAATATGGGTGCATAAGTGTGTTATTCTGGGTAGACTAGAGGAACAAATTTCGAAGACACACATGTGGATATAAGGAAAGGGTTTATATACAAAAGGAATGGAACACTGAAAAAGCATCCCAACCCAGTCTGGTTCAAAGGCATAAGTTTGATATTAGCCCATATGCCCTATACAAGTCTATAATGTTTTCTTCCGACTCACAAAGTCACAGGTCAATGGATGCAGAATCCCAGTACGGCATGGGTGTCCCCATGGCTCCTTACTTCCAGAGCTCAGGGTTCATTTACAGCATCCAGTGGTGGCAGAAATAACTTATCACTGGCAGGGTCTCCATGTGGCTTCTCCAGCTTCAGAGGTCTGTGTCCATCAGGGCCAAGACATGTGGCTTCTCTGGCTCCTCAGACACTGCCATCTTGTCTTTTCCATGATTAATCGTCTCTGAGACTAACTCCCAACAATTGGGAGCTTCTCCTCTTCACGATGGAAATATTGCAAGACTTCCCAGAAGTCTCAGGAGAAACCCATGCCCACCTAGAGGCCTCATTGGCTGCTCAATGGCTATCTCCAGATTAACAGACTAGACACCACCCCTACATCTCAATCATGAAATTAACATAAGCACATGACCACCACAATAAGAAAATGTAGTGAAGAACACTGATGGTGCCCGACTATCAAAAGATTTAGCATTTGGGATCTTAAAGACTTGAAGAAAACCAAGTGACCATCTAGCTGAGAAGTAGCAAAGCCCACATGGAAGAAGCACACCAGCCTGTGTGATCATGAGGTGCTGAGGGGTCTAACATACTCATTCCACGTGACTCAGAGATAAAGGAGATGGTGTGTAGCCAGAAAGGAAATCGGAGTGAACTGCTCCCACCAAATCACCACGGTGAATGGTCCAGGACCTGACTCTCAAGTCCACACATAATGTATTGCATCAGCCCCATCCTTGTGTATCTGTCTTTTTATCTATTCTTATTGGTATATGGGAATTTAAGCCTGCCTTTCTGTGTATGCCTTTCTGGGAGCCTGCATGCCTTCCCTAGTCTTGGTTTCTGGGAGGGGAATTGGGATGCTGTTGCCACTAGGGCTGGAGAATTCCGAACCACAAGGCTTTTTTGAGTTTCAGTGGCTTGCTTTATGTTCTGGCCACCTAGGTGGCTGGGCACACCCACTAAAACCCTATTGGTTTCTGCAGGACTCTGGCTCCGGTGGCTAGCCCCCTACCTGCTGACTTTCAGCTAGACCCCACACTGCTACTGTCATTTCTCCAACCATGTGATTCTCTGTTCCCTGGTGAAAATGGTGCCACCCAGAGACTGCCATTTTGGCTGCAGGGCAATGGAACACGTGACCCTAGCCAAGATAGCACCTGCGGCTCAAAACACGTGGAGAGGTGGAGCTTAGGGGGTGGGTAGCTTGGGTTCTGGAAATTGGGTTCTAGTCCCTAGAGCTGGATGCTTGCCTTCCACCCCTCCATTCCTTTTATTTTTCTCCTGGTTTTACAAACAAGCTGCTTTAGCATGCTGCCAGCATGGATTGCTCCTTTTCACTACCAGCTGGTTTTCCATTGCCCAGGCCTTGGCCGAAAGCCTTCAGTAGCCAAACCTGAGTGACTGTTATCTTTTACCTTTCAGTGATGCTGCCTCTCCTTTTGGAAGCAGCCGGTAATACAGATCTGCTGCCAAGATGTTCCAGACAGAAATTCTAATTTCCCCAAAGGGTCCCTGAGCGTCTGGACAAAGTTCCCTTCCCCTCAGAGATTTGAGGATATATTCCTGCTGACAGACACCTTTGAAGGCCACCGGGTATCTTTGAAGGCCATGGAGCTAACCTAATGGTGGCCCATCTTGTGCTTAGAGAACAGTAATTACATTGACTGCAGAGACTGGTCCCCGAGCCCTCCCTGAAGCGGGGGCACCTGTGTGAGGTCTCAGATTCATGCTGAAGAGGTGCACGTGGAAGCTGTGGTTATTGACCTTAAGGCATCGAGCTCTCAATAACCTTGTTTTCCATTTTCTAGGTGGGACTTACCAGCGTAATATCCAGAAATTGTCCGCTCAGATATAGCCTGTCTAATTGGGATAGATTTGACTGGAGATGCTGGATAAAAAGAAACTGATTTCATTTTGTAACTCTATTTGGCAAGCGATATCTTTCAAAAAAAGGAGCATCTTTGCCAGAGAATGGCACAGTTTCCCTTTCAACCCTGATTCAGCTAAATGTTTCTGTGGAAGGATGGGGAAGTGGACAGAGCTCCTGTATGTTGGAGCACTTTTCCTTTTGAGGAACAGTAATGACCTTCATTCCTCATGAGAGCAGGACCCCCTAAGGGACCCTGAAATTAGGGGCAACTATTCCCCCAGCCCTGATGCTGCCGATGTTCGACAGTAATAGAGGCAGCTGGGGAGCTTGGTCCCTAGGCACATTACAAGTCTTTCACTCTAATTAAACTCAAGCAAATGAAAAGTGACTGGGGCAGTGACTCTAACAAGTCCGAACAGTACATAGAACACTTCCAGAACCTCACCCTAGCCTATGATTGAACCTGAAAGGATGGATGGTCACACGGGGATAGACCATGATGGACCTTGAGAAAGAACAAGTGCTCAAAGGGGCTCGGACGTTTGCAGAGGAGTGCATGTGATGAATGTTGGGTACCCAGCAGGAGAAACAACTGTGCCATTAGCTGGCCCTGCTTGGAATCATCGTGATCTGGAGGACAGGAGGGCACAGGAACATTTTCTGGTGTGCATCACAGGTGGACTAAAGTCAGGTAGGGAAAGGGCCATTCATTAGACCGAAAGGACAGCGATTTCCCAGGGAGCCACGTGAACTCCTTGTAGGCCTTTTAGAGCAGCTAAAGGAAAAGAATCATCCATTGTGGATGCAGATTCTGATGAGGGCCAAGGCTTACTCAGGGCAAAGTTTCTCGCACAGGCTGCATCGGACATTCAAAGAAGTTCCAAAAATTAGTGCAGAACCTAAGGGAGCTACTCTAGAGGAGATGGGTGCTAAACCGGCCTTCTCCAACAGGGAAGAGGTGGGGGGAGTTGAGGTGAAGGAGAGAAGGAGGGACATCAGGCATGCCCAAGGCTGGCCACACTTGTGGACTATCTGTCAACCACCTCCCAGGTTTCCCAGACATGGGACCAAAGTGTCAAGTGCTGTGTGTGCTGGGAACTGGGCCCCTGATACGGAACTGCCCTAGGCAGCATTGGCCCACCTGAGGGCTTTGCCACCCCTGCAGACAAGCAGGCCATCAGGGTGTCCCTTATCGTACGGCAGTTAGTCAAGAGGGAGGGTGCCCACAGCTGCTCATTGAACATTGACCAGGCCTGGCCAGCGAAGCAGCAGGAGAGCTAAAGCTTGTCCGGAACCTCAGGTGATCGATGTGGCAGCAAGGACTGTGGATGTCCTCTCGGTTCCGGGCTGCATAGACTGTCCTCATTTTGCCTGGGTCCTGGGCACCATTCACAGATAACTGTGACCCCTCAGAAGCGGAGTACACAGGCAAACACCCCTGAGAGTGGTTGGGGCAGATTCTGTGCCCTCTCAGGACAGATAAGCGCTCCCCAGAGAACTCTACCCCAGACCCCTCACAGCCTTTAAGCCATGAATGCTTTAACCCTGGTCTTGGGTTTCCACTGAACAAACACCCAGGCCTGTCAGTGCTAAGATTTTGTTATTTCCTGTGACACTAACCCATCTCACAGCTTTACTTCTCTCACCTAAACTGTTCACCTGTTTGTTTGTTTGTTTGTTTGTTTTCCAGAAATTCTCAGGTAACCAAGGCCTCTGAAGCAAGTGTGCCAGCTTCAAGACCCCCAGACCCTGGACCCCTTCAACCTCATCCATCCTGAGCCCTGAGCAGACAACCCCCTTCAACAGAATAGGAAGGGTGTGCACCCAATGCCCCACTCCTCTCCCTTTGCCAGCAGAAGTACCTAGAGATGTTGCCCTGGGGGGGGGGCCGGAGCGGGGAAGGGGTTGTCCATTATACATGTTAAGAGGTTCGAATTTCTGGCCAGGAAGGGGTGGTACATCTAGTGGGCATTACCCCTGAATTGGCCCCTCTGGGCCAGCTGAATTCAATGAAACCAAGAAGGCCAACCAGGATGATTGACCGCACCTCCCAGTGGAGGATCTAAAAAGCTAGGAACCAGAGCTTTGCATCCTGGAGGTTGTGCAGCGAACTCCTATGGCCTCTAGGTATGGGTTGGAGAGCCCTAAGGGTGTCTGTGGAAACTTGAAGCTTCTTCTGGCTTTCATAAAACTCACTTGGATCACAATCCAGCTTTGGGGGTGAATTCTTCCTCACATGAGGTCAAGGACCAAGTTATATCTCTCCCATGAGAGATCTAACTGGATCAGGTATCAGGCATCAAAGACCCAGAACAAAATAACCATATCCATGTGAATGAGGGGGAGTGTGGGGTGGAGAGCCAAAGCCCACCTGTAGGCGACTGGACATACACTTACAGAAGGGTCACAAGGAAGGAACAAGCCAGTCAGGGTGCCGCAGAGCACCAATGAAACATACAATTTTCCTCTAGTTCTTTAATGCCTCCTCTCCCTCTCCTCCCCTACTATCATAATCCCAATTCTATTTAACATATACAGCTAGACTAGAGCATGTACATTGGTACAGAAAAAAATCTAGATACATTGGGAATTCAGGACAGATAAACCCCTCAGGACCAATAATGAGAGTAGTGTTATGAGGAGGGGAAGAGCAGGGTGGGAGGAGTAAGGAGGAAATGATTACAATGATCTATCTCTAAGCCCCTCCCAGTGGGTCAGACACAGTGGGTGAAGAGAAGACATGAAAAAATAGTACCTGTTATCAAAGGTTCATGAGGGAGGGAGGTAGGGGTAGTGGTAAGATGAGCTGATACCGAGGGCTGAAGTAGAAGAAAAATATTTCCAAAATGATCATGGCAACATTTGTACAGATGTCCTTGACACAATCGATGGATGGATGGATGGATGGATGGATGGATGGATGGATGGATGGATGGTGATAAGAGTTGTAAGAGCCCCCAATGAAATGGTTTCTTACAAAAAGATTTTCCCTACAGATGGCTCCCGGTTTGAGGAGCTGCTGGACTATGTGAGTTCTGCAGAAAGATCACTGACTCAGGAATGCGGAGAAGGTTGAATCCAAGGTTAATGGGTAAGGCTTGTGACTAGAGAGGCAAAGGAATTCCAAGTCAACAGTTCAGATCCAGCTTTGGACCTGCTTAGGACTTAAGTCTAGGTATAAACCAAAAAGTCATAATGGATGGGGAAGGCATTTCTCAGAAACACTTCAAATGGTCTTGTAAGTATCTCTTCAGGCAAGTCTCCAGACAAAGCTCCAAGGGCAACATTAATACCACCGTTGGTTTATTCCCCTCAAGTTTGTATGGAGGGCATAGTGGTTCTAATAATACTAGAGCAGCCAGCAAAGGTGGAATCACCTGTACAAATAGGAAGCAGGATGCTCTTGAAATGACTCAATAGCATTTTAAGGTCCCATGGCCCCTTCTTCCTCATCATGTGCCTATATAAACCCACTCCAAGTATCCGGGTCCTGTTTCTTCCCAAGGAATGCCCTCACTTTAACATTGCATACCATTCAAAGTTGAGAATTCAGTAGAAGCTGCAACTCAGCCACTTTTATAACCCTCTGACGTTGGTTTTCAACAGTATCAATTCTGTTCCTACAGGAAATACGGCTTTCTTTCACGCTGCACATGAACAAATTGAGTTCTTTTATTTCATGCAGCCCTTGGGCAATCATTCTTTAGAACACTGGGGACAAGAATGTACACGCGTGTCTACTTGTGTTTATGAAAAAATACTGGAAAGATAGGCAGAGGAAATCATTTCCCATAGTTGGATCAGAAATGTGATAAATAGGATAAGAATGAGACTGGATTCCGCAAAGTTAAATTTATTATATTGTCTTGATCTTGAACTTTGGAAATCTATTATTCTTATAAACATAGTTTAGATAAGTAAGCAGCATATTTAAGAAGAAAGCAGAAGCCTTTCTAGGACTGATATAAATATTTGAGTTTATTAATGAGTTCACATGTCCCTATATGTCACATGTGCTTTATTTTAGTTTCATGATTTGTTTATTTAATATGACATGCAGATATTTGATCTAATTTACAAAGTGGTATGTTTTAGTTTTCCTGGCTCATGAAATAATTTATAATACAGTAAAAGAATTTAAATTGCCTATAATTTTCATTATTTGTCTATGGAACTATAAAAAGTTTCTTTCATATGCTGATTCTTTTTACCTGGGTTAAAGGTTAGTTCTACTAATTAAAAATTTTAGTTAATTTATATTCAAACTGTAACTAAGATATTTATAGATAATTGGTTATTTTCTTAGAGTTTAGGAGAAAATTAATAGAAGTATTATTTGGGTGAATTAAACTTTAGAAAAGTCATATTTTAATGAGATAAAGCTTTAGGATCCGGATACTAAATTGCAACTTATATAATTTCATAACTGTACTTCCCCCCAATTTCACAAGTAGAAATGAATCATTATCTGAAACAAAGGTATTTATACTTTGTCTTTGATGAATCGCTATTTAATACCAGCATTATTATTTGAGTATATTAATTTCCTGAAAGGAAGCAAATTTCGCCAAGAAGTAAATTTGTCCGTTTTTTTTTTTTTTTAAATTCTACTTATTTGTTTATTTTCAGTTTGCACCACTTTTTATTGGGGGCTCTTACAGATATTATAACAACCCACAAATCAATTATATCATGCATATTTTACATGGGTAGCCATCATCATCTTCAAAACATTTTCTTTCTACTTGAGCCTTTGGTATCAGTGACTTTTTTCCCTCCCTCTCACAATTTCCCACACTTGTGAATTCTTGATAGATTACACATTATTATTAATTTTTCATATCTTACACCTTCCGCTATATACCTTTACCTACATTTCTGTTATTGGTCCCTCGGGGGGCTGGTGGGTAGTTAATATATCCATCATTGCTACTGGGTTTCCCTTTCCCCCCAACCTCTCCCGACACCCCCGTGGTATCGCAATGCGCATTAGAATTTCTGAGGAGGGTATCTGTCCTCGCTTCCATGTGTCTAAAGCTCTTACCTGTACCAATGTACATACTCCAGTCTAGCAGGGCTTATGAGATAAAGCTGGGGTCATAATAGAGGGGGAGGGACAACAATAGAGAATCTGAGGGATGTTTATCTTATCAGTGCTAAACAACAGCCTGACTAAATCATCCCTTCTATGTGACCCTTCTGTGAGGAGATGTCTAATTATCCACAGACGGACTTTGGGTCTCCACTTAGACCCTTCTCCTGCACATTGATATCATTATTTGTTTGAAATTTTTTCTTTCATCTATAATATATATATATATCGTATTTCTGTCTTGATGTATTTTATATAAATAAACTTCATAAGCCCTGGACATGACAAGGATCATTTTTTAGCACGTTTCATTCTGGGGATATTTTACTTCTGTTCCTTCAAACTTCTATGATAAGCTTCCTTGGGAACACTGAGAACGAGATGGGGAGATCATAGCTGGCTTCAAAAGCACCCAGATGCACTCAGATTGCACCCAGATGCAAGTCAGATTGCTTAAAGGCAAGAGTCAAACATGCCTCTGCCCTCCATCTTTTCTTTATTCTATCCTGACACCAAACACCCACTGACTTCTAATTCCCAGAGTACCTACTTAATAATAGCCAAATGGACCGGAACAAGTTGGGAAGGCTTTGAGATGCTATTGAGATGGGGTCCTTGTTGAGGTAGAAGGGAAACATTCACCTCACATATGTTCCTATTGTAGACTGTTTGCTTCTTTTCAATGGTCTGTGCCTGGAGTGTGTTGTTTATCTTCTATAATAATAATAGCATAAAAGTTTTCAATTGTCATTACATTCTTAAGTGTCCTGGTCTATGCAACCCAAGGGAATCAGATAGTAGAGTTTTCATCCTAATAGTCTCATAATAGCTTGAGATTTAGAGGTAAGATTAATGTATTTATGCATCTACATGCATATCAGCACAGTTCAGTCAAATAGGCCATTTACAAGGGTAACCATTTCAATCAACATATATGTTACTAATCATATATGCTGTTTATAATTTATTAAACTAACCTCTAATTCATTGGTTGTCAACCTTCCTAATGCCATGATCCTTTAATACAGTTCCTCATGTTGTGGTGATCGTCCAACCATAACATTATTTTTGTTGCTACTTCATAACTCTAATTTTGCTACTATTATGAATGGAGCAAACCCTGTGAAAGGCTCTTTTGACCCCTAAAGGGGTCACAGCCCACCGATTGAGGACTGCTGCTCTAATCAATTCATTATTCAATCTCTGTAATTTTTGCAACAAAAACAAACTAAGGAAAAAATATGTGTGTGCATATAAGACAAAATTACTGGCCTTTTCCTGTCAGAAGCAAAAAAGAATAAAGAAACCAAGACTCAAGGAAGCAATTAGTCCCGAGGACTAATACATCACGGGACACAAGAGACCAGGCAAACTAGGTGGTGTCCACCTGTTCTGATTAGGATCATAATAAATGGTTATAGTAAATCATAAGAAAGGCCATAACTACAGGTCTGATAGAAACTGGTGGAAACGCTAAGACTACAGCCTTTAAGCAGTCTTCAAACTGGGAAATGAACCTACTCCTGGAGATGTCCTTTCAGCCATGCAATAAGTCAGGCCAAAGTTGAACAGTAAGCACTGGGAGGAATGCACTCCTCGGAACAAGCAACCTTATGAGACCACAATGGGGAAATTAAACAACAACAAAACAAAAAGCAGGAAGTGGTTGGAGATGGGCAATTAGTAACCTGGAACCCAGGCAGGAAATAAGAAGAGAGTTTTTACCTTGATGGGACTATGACGAAAGAAAAGAGGGGGGGAAGAAGAATCCTATATAACTTGATATATAGATATATGTGTGTGAATCCTATATATCTTGATATTATCTTGATAACATGGAGATGTTCATTCAGAAAATTGGGATGGAAATGCAAATTCTTAGCAGAGGGTCAAAACTCAACTATTCAGTAGAAAGTCTTTGTCATGCTTCACTGACTAGATCAGGGACATATAATCTATACAAGTTTTATGCTTACAACAAAAGCCCATGCTTAATTCAATTATCCCCTCTATTAGAATACGTATGTACATGAATAAATGCAAGGAAATATGTGACATTTGCAAAAATTACAATCTCGATGAACACCCCAGATGTATGAACCAAATATCAAACCCATGGCTGTGGAACGGATTTCAACTCATCGTGACTCAAGCCCACAAAGGAAAATGACCCCATAGGGTTTCCAAGGTCAGGGTCTCTAGCAGAGTAGACTGTCACATTTGCCCTTGTGGTAAGCAGCTAGAGCTTTAACTGCTCTGTGATCAGATCTCCTAATCAAGGAAAACCATTGTTAAAATTATACATTTCTATATAAGCATCAGCTATTTCTCATCCCCCTCCCCCACCCACTCAAGATGTCTTTATCTGGATGGCTTGGGGATTCTAGATTTTACAAAACCACATGAGTTTATTACTACACCTGTTTCTCTCAGCAATAGAAGCCAATGAAGCCATGTCGACCTACATAGTTGCTGGAGCTGGTGGAAACGACTCACGTCTTCTTTGTCACAGACTCATTCTCAGACTCATTCACAGACTCATAATGTGAGTGGGATTACGCTCATCTCCAGAGATCATTAAGAGGTGTCACCTACCACGAACCTTCAGCATCAAGGCGGAGAATCCAAATATTTTCCTAAGTTATTCGCAGGCTCTACTGTATCTGTAAGAATGAGAGGCAGAGCTCGCAGGAATAATTGAAAGGCAAACACAATCTGAGCAGTTTTCTTTAATAATTGATGGCAACTGTCCTGCTGGCTAGGTTATACATAATGTACCAACTGTCTAAACATCCTGTCCCATCTCCATCTTCTGGCTTGCTTTCGACTCTCACAGCTCATGTGATCTAATTAAGTCATGTTTATAAGACACGAGGGTTTTAAGAGCTTTAAAAGTCAGTTTCCCTCCAGCTGATACCAACTCAGGGTGAGCCCTGGTGAATCGAAGTGGAATGGTGCACCTCAGGGTGGCTGAAGATTGTTTTTCTAGGGGGAGCTCACCATGTCTTTCTTTCCAGCTACCCCGGGGTGAAATTGAGTTTATCAGCCTCTGGATTAGGGGCAGTGCATGCCACCCAGAAATTCCAAAAATATATTCAAGAGTACAAGAAAAATCAAATAGACTTAATTGCGACTCAAAATCCCAAATCATTTTGCAGGATGGAACATGGGAAGCAACACTTGATTGAAACTATCTTGTTTCTCTGAGGCAGTTACACAATATGTTGTCAATTTGGGATTTGGAGGGGGGTGCCTTAAGAGTGAAGGGGTGGAGTCTAGTCTGCCAATCAGATCTTAGCCAATGTGTTTGTCTGGGTAGGCTAGAGGAACAAATTTCATAGACACACATATAGATATAAGGAAAAGGTTTATATACAAGAGGAACAGGACATTCAGATCAAAGTCATAAGTCTGAAATTAGCGCATATGCCTGAAATCAGTCTATAAAGTCTCCTTCCAACTCACGAAGGCACAGGTCAGTGGGTGCAGAATCCCAGCGCTGGCAGGGGTCTCCCCATGGCTGCTTGCTTCCAGGGCTCAGGGTCTATCAACAGTAGAAGCAACTCATCCCTGGCAGAGGTCTCTATGTGTCTGCCCCAGCTTCAGAGGTCTGGCTCCATCAGGGCAAAGCTGTGTGGTCTCTCTGCCAGCTCGTCCAGCTTCTTGGATGCTGCCATCTTGTCTTGTCCATGATTCATCGTCTCTGAGACTAACTCCTAACAACTGGGGAGGTAGCTTCTCATCTCTATGAGGGAAATCTTGGAAGATTTCTCAGACATATCAGGAGAAAGCCATGCACACAGAGAGGCCTCATTGACAACTCAATGGCTATCTCCAGATTAACAGGCTAGACTCTACGCCTACATTTCCATAATAAAATTAACATAAGCACATGGCTGCCACAGTCAATGAAGCCAATGAATTCTGGGAAACTCAGTATTTCCTCCTTGGAGACAGTAGACACTGCTCTCACTCAGTTTTCTCCCTGTGAGACACCATACTGACAAAGTTGACTCCCTACGAGACATTGGAGCTGACCAGACACATGGAACTCTGTCCATGCCCTGAGCTGGAGAAGCCACAAGAATCTACTCTGATACAACCAGACCTTGGCAGCTGGTGAAGCCATATGGAGACCCCTGTCTGTGCTGAGATGCTCACAACTGGATCTGAAGACTTTATATCCATTGGTCTGTGATTGTCCTTCATTTGGCACCATTGCATGTGTCTAGTGAGTCTAAAGAGGACCTTCTTGATTGGTTTCAGACATAAGGGCTATTATCAGCCTTATGAGCTTGGACTGGACTAGGTTGAGATGCTGTCTTAATGTATAATTTACACTTTATATAAAACTCTGTCTTATACACATATGAGTTTATATGGATTTGTTTCTCAAGTGTACTCAAACTAACACATTCTTTCAATATAGAAATATGTTTCTGACATTTTTCTGACCCATTTTTAATTATAGCATTTAAAATTTTCTTTCTCAATATTATCCTAATCATCCCACTGAAAACTAATTCTAGTAGACGTCCTAGAGTGCTGGTGATTATCAGGGTAAAACAATGATCAGATCCACTCCTTATCTTTAATTAATAATTAAATTGCCATCTTCTAAGGAGGAGAACTGGGGAAATTCAATCTAATTTTCAATCAGAACAAAACAGAAAAAAAATTCACAGGGAAATTTGATGGGTCAGCAGCTGAATTGTGCAAACAAAGCAAAGCTAAGATGTAGTGCTCTCTTCTCTCATTAAACAAACAACAACCAAAGGCTGCTGTATTACATCAAACAATTTAAGATTACTGGATATAAACAAGTGAAGGCAACCATGCAAACGGAGATGTGCATGCAATGCAGAACACATCTTGTCACTGGTCTGTGTTAGCAGTTCAGATAAATGGGTATTTGAAGATTCACCTAATTGGAGCTCACTCACACTTTTTCAGAGGGTCCTTTGTTCCTTTAGTTATTTGAAAAAGTTTGGGGCTAGGTCATTATTACTTTCAAACCAGAGTTCAAATCTCTAAATGTTCTAATCCCATATTCCGTTAAAAGGGACTTTTTCATGCAAAAAGTGCAGATAAATAAAAAGGAGTTCAAAGGAAGCTTCTGATTCATTTCCTCTAGTGTGCCAAATATTTCCCCAGATCATGCAAAGAGAATAGGACCCCCTTTGTTAATTGCTAGCAGAGTTTCGCCTTCTTTGCTCTGTTCCTGCCTGGCTCTTTCTTCTCAGCATGCCTTTCCCTCTGCTCCTTTCTTCCCTGGTCTTACCTCCCCAAACAGTTACCAGAATGCAACCACTCTTGGCTTAAGAAAAATTGAGAGGGGAAAAGAAAAAGTGAAAACCTGCAGGTCTAATCCTGCACAGAAGACACAACTTAACAAGGAGAGAGATGAAAGGGAGACAGAGAAGACAGGGAAAAAGTGAGACACAACACAGGAACCGGTCGGAACTCTGACACAGAAATGGAAAGCAATTCACATGAACTCAAAAAAAAAAATTAAAACACCGCACACTTTCAAAAATAAATTCTTCTTTGAAAAAATTCTACCAGAAAGTTTGTCGATTACTTTTATCTCCTTGCTCTTCAGTGAATCTGAAACAGTCCCTCTAGAGAAGAATGTCAAAAAAAAAAAAAAACAGCATGTTTTACTCCATATTCAGAATTAAATTGAGAAGAGAAATTCTCTCTTGCACTCCCAGCTACAGTAGATGAAAATCATTTCCTTATTTAAAATGCCACCAGGTAGTAAGGGACACCCTTGTTTCACTGTGTGTGTGTGTGTGTGTTTGAGTGTGTGCTTTTTTTTTTTAATATTTTATTGGGCACTCATATAATGCTTTCCATCATACATAGTTCAATACATAGTTGCACACACTATGCCAAGCATCCCCACTTGCCCGTCCTCATCGACATTCTCCCAACATCTGCCCCTCCACTTGATATGAACACTCCTTCTCTCCCCTCCAACCTCCCCCCCCTTCCTCCCAGTCCTCACCACTCTGCAATCATTACTGTTTAGTCATATCTTATACTGCCCGACATCTCCTCCTGCCCACTCCTCCCTATGTCTGCCCTCCAGATAGGAGGCAGTCTGCAGATCCCCATAGTTGGCTTCCTCTCTCCACCCCACCTTCCCTCCACCCCTCCGGCAACTTCACTCCCACCAGTGAACCCGAGGGGTCCATCCACCCCCAGTTCCCTTTGTTTCCAGCTCCCACCTCCGCCAGTGCAACTCCTCCAGTCCAGCTGGAACTGTAGGGCAGAGTTGGGGCTACTCACCTGACACCCTTGTTTCATTGTACATATGTAAGGTTTGTTAGCAGCCCTCACCAACAACATGGTTTTAAACAAATGTTTTCAGGCTTTCTCAAAGGCAAAATCTAGTTAAACATACTAAGAAGTCCCTGATTACTACAGCAAGTTAAGGGCTTAATGAATAAGGAAAGTGTGACAGTTCAAAACTACCCAGAGGAGCTAAGAAAAAAGAATGGAATCGGCTTCTGAAATATCTTCCATTGAAACCTTTGTAGAGCACTTTGTCCCTGGGACACACATTGTAATAAACGTGATGTCCTCCAGCTTGGTGTTTTGAAGATGGTAGAACAAGTGTCTCAAATTTTATGCATGCAGTTGCCAGACTACGTAAGAACATTGCAGATACGGCCATCCATCATCCTATCCTTTTAGCATCCTACTCTTTTCCAATTCAACCATCTGTCTTCTTTTTGTCCTGTTGACTAAGTAACTGTTGTCGAAATAGGACGCTTTCCATCGTAAAATCATTCTTTCATGATTCATCCATTCCTTGAGTTATTAGGCTAGCATACTGCCAGTGGGCACACATTCTCTCCTTGTCAAAGTGGTTAGGAATCAGCAGCGCAATAATGTTCAGCTGGTTACCAGCTTAAGGTGATCATCGCATAAAGAAAGAGACACATGGAGATAACCATGTGTTATGCTAGAAATGTGAATAAGATACTATCGGATGGCAAAGGAAGGACAACAAACTCTTGTGGGGCTTTCTAGTTGCTGTAAGAAGGAAAGGCCAGAGGAGGAGATCATGAATTCATCTTGAAGATGAGGAAAAATATTCTCAGGGGAGAGGAGAGCAACCAGGCTGAGGCACGAACTAGCTGCACAGCAAACATGAATGCAACATTGACATGCCTTGTCCTTGTGTGGTGTTTTCTTTACTGATTTGCCAGGAAACTTTGGGACTCTGCAATAGTAACCCAAACCAAACTCACTGACCTCCAGGTGATGGCCACTCACAGCAATGGTGTAGGACAGGAATAGGAAGGTGGTCCTTTCCCCATTCCTGAGACTGTAACTGCTTCCTGGAGAGGGAAGCTCTATTTTTCTCCACAGAACAGCTAATGATTTCCAAGCAAGTCTCCAGAGGACCACAGCCAAACGCTATGCCACTAACTCACCGTGTTCTCCACTCTTCGAAGCTTTCGTTATGGCAGACGTGCCTGCATGTTTCAACCATACATTTTCAATAGCTAAAAGCCATCTTAGCATCACGTAAAATAAGCCCATGTAAAAGTTATGTATCCCATTGACTAAGGACTTAGATGATATATTGACTGGTTTGAAGAGCATCCGCGAAAGTTGCCTATTGATCCCAAACAAATGAATGAAGGAACGAACAGACAAACTCCCAATGAATCAAAGCTGACTCTTAGTGAGCCTTTAGGACAAGACAGAACTTCCTCTGTAAGTTGTCAACTCTTCAAGGGAATATAAAGTACCATCATTCTCTTGCAGTGTCCTTGGTGGCTTGGAATGCTAACATTGTGATTGACAGCCCAATGCAGAAGTCGCTCTATCCACTTTATTAGTTAACCTGTAACTTCGTGATCACAAAGTTTAATCCATGATGAATTGTAAATCATGCAAAAGGGAACCTTCTAAACAATTTTCAGTAGTCCTTAACCTTGTAAAACATGGAAAAACTAGATAACATTCATTTAGGGCGGTATTTTTCAGTTTTGAATATTTTTATGATACCATTTATGTATATTTTATTTATAAGCATACTGCTAGAAACATCTGAATTAGGAGGTTTCTTGGATGATGAAAAGCCAACACACTCTATATTTATACTTATATTATTTAATTTATATGGTATTAGGATAGGCATCTGGGGGTTGCTGGATGATGAGTTTGGAGTTATTTGGCCTTTAAAATCAAAGGCTTCAGAACTGTGGCAGAGTTGATTAAAGTTATTTTCACTGGTCCTTAAATAGGCAATGTCTTCTCTGGTCATTTATTTTACATGTAGATTAACATATCTTTCTCTGACAAATCTTACCACTCTTCCTTGATTCAAATAGTTATCTAGAAAATCAAGTTTCAAATATTTTTCTTGCATGGATTCATTAAATGAGGCAAAATCCTTTAGCTTATTTTCTTAATCATTTTATTGGGGGCTTATACAACTTTTATCACAAACCACACCTACATCCATTGTATCATCACATGTGTACATTTGTTTCCCTCATCCTTCTCAAAACACTTGCTTACCACTTGAATCCTTGACATCAGCTCCTCATTTTCCCCCTCCATAAATTATTATCATCTTGCCATATTTTAACTGCCCAATGTCTCTCTTCACCCACTTTTCTGTTGTCTGTTCCCCTGTGAGGAGATTGTATGTACATTCTTGTGATTGGTTCCCCCTTTTTACCCCACTTTCTCTCTACCATCCCAGTATCACCACTATCACCACTGGTCCTGAGAGCCTTCATCTGTCCTGGAATCCCTGTGTTTCCAGTTCCTATCTGTACCAGTGTACATATTTATGTCTAGATGTATTTATAAGGTAAAATTGGAAAAGTGATAATGGGAGGGAAGCATTTAAGAACTAGAGGATAGTTGAATGTTTCATTGTTGCTACACTGTGACCCTTCTGTAAGGGGATGTCCACTTGCCTACAGATAAGCTTTGTATGACCAGATTTTAAGTGGAACACTGGGGGGAGGGGGATGTGTTCTTGATTAAAAATTTGGTCTATATGGAGCAACAAAAACTTTCATAGAATGCGAAAACAGTATTGTAATATATTTATTTTAATTTTTAAATGTGGCGGGACATTGTTAAATTGTTAAAAAGCAGGACGTCTGGTCACCTTAGTTTTTGGTCTTCAATCTGCACTCCTCCTCATTGAAAGACTTATTTTTTATTTAATGGAAATCTTATCAAATAGTACATATGTGTCTACTATAGTATATATATGCTTATATATTGTATAAATGAAAAATTTCCTAAGCATTTACAAAAGCTTAGAGATTGCACAAGTCATGAGTATTTTAAATTGCATATACCAATTTATGAAACATTAGGACAGGCATCTAGAAATTGGTGGATGCTGAGATTGGAGTTATTTGGGCTTTAAAATCAGAGGCTTTGGAACTGTGGCAGAGGTGAGAAAAGTTATTTCCAGTGATCCTAAAATAGACGATGCCTTTTTGGATCACTTGTTTTATAAGTATATTAACATATCTTTCATTGACAAATCTTATCATTATAACTTGATTCAAATAATTATCTAGAATATTAAATTTCAAATATTTTCCTGAATGGATTCTTTAAATGAGACAAAATCCCTTGCCTTATTTTCATAGTAACCAAAGTGCCAAACTATTTGCATCTCTTTCTAAAAGTTAGATCAGCAATTTTTAGAAAGCAATATATTACCATGAAATTAAATAGGGAAGAAATAGTTTTAGCAAACTACTCATCTCCAAGTAAGAATTGCTTCTTATGGCAAAGGTCAGGTTGAAGGGTAATACAAATTCTAATATGAACTAATGATCAGAATCTCAGAAAGAACATGGCAGTCATCCAAAATGAACTTTGAAATATGTTTAGTTAGAAAACCAGGCAACAAATGGCTATATCATTTTAACTAATGTAAAGTGAATATTTGCGAAAATCATAGCAATGATTTATACCACTAATGTAGTACTAAAATAAAGAAATGGGAAATGATTTTAAGGCAATTGCAGACTACATAAATGCAGAGTGTTGGTGCATAGACTTTGTTTCCATAAAGATATATGCCGATGTTAAACCTGAAATTAAGCAACTCTAACACTTTTTTTCCTCCATATCCTATACCAGTTCACTCATGGCTAGTTTTCAACCTTCATGCCATTGACAACAAAATTGAGTGAGCTCAATAAAAGTTTCCTTCATTTTGTTTCTTTTTCTCTATAACCTAATAAAAGTGAGATTGAAAAATCCTTAGTAAATCTGGGAAGTTTCCGTGGGAGTTGAAGATTTGAGTCATTTGGGGCATGGTGGTGTGGTAAGATTTCTGAACTTGTTCCCATCATTCATTTGGATTTTTAGTTTGCTTCTTGCCAAACTACTTTTCATAAAGAGTCGATGAAAATAGCAAAGAGTACATTACCTAGACAGATTCTGCCTCCGCCTTAATCCAAATGCTCAAGAGGTATACATAGCAAAAAACACAACAATGTCACCACTTCCTTCTGCCCCTCCAAAGTACCAACCCCTCTGCCATGAAGTCAATTCTGACTCCTAACAAATAGCAGAGGCATGTTTGAGAAAGAGATCTTTCACAAATGGTAGGGGCATTCCCATGAAAGGGTAAAAGTCTGAGACAGACCTTATGAATGGTAGAATGACTATGGTTCACTAAAAAGAGAGTGCCACACAATTGCTAAACTGATTTTTCTTTTTGGAATAAGATAAAATAATAGCTTTTTGGAATATGATGATCTAACCGGGGCTAACAACAACAAAAGCAAAAAAGAAAAAAATCACCGTCATTGACTCAATTACAATTCATAGTTACCCTATGAGGCAGGGTAGAACTGCCCTGATGGATTTCAGACACGGTAAATTTATACAGAGTGACAAAGCCTCTTCTTTCTCCAATGGAGGTACTGGTGGTTTCAAATTACTGGTCCTTCGGTTAGCAGACTTGGGACACCACTATGACGCCTTATAGTTCGGACAGTTAAACAAACATACAGAGCACATGGACTGCTAAGATAAGCTCTGGTGGTGCCATGGGTGATAAACTGAGTTGCAAGGTCAGTAGTTCAAACCCACCAGCTGCTTTGTAGGAAAATTATGAGGCTGTATGTTTCTTTCATGATCGATAATCTTGGAAACGCTGGGTAAAAGTCACTATCAGTCAGAAATAGTGCCTACATGGCAGTGGGTTTGGTATGGATTTGGGGGACATTCTTATCAGACCAAAATAAATCTCATGAGTGCTTATAGTTTGCAAATATTAAATACACCTCCTTCCCATTTATTAAGTATTGCTATCTTTAAGGCACGTAAAGTTAATCATTTCATTTTTCCTGGGTTGTCACAGGCCATATGGCAGGTAAATACAAGAGAGAAAATGAAAGCACAAAGGCTATATAGTCAATCTGTTGCTTTGAGTCATATTAAAGACAAATTGACATGACTTCTTAATGGACTAGGTTGATTGCCACATTATTAATAATTTCCATATAAAATATTCAGATTTTTATATTGTTCATTTGAGGGGTCTATCTTAAAATGAAGATGAAAGAAAATAAAACAATATAAATAATATATGTTTGGATGTACTGGTGCAGCAAATTGTTGGCATTTCATTCTGCCATCATGGTTTATTCATTTTATATAATTGAAAACTTTTCTTCAGGGTATCATGTCTTTAATTTTTATTCAATCATAAACTGAAGTAGCGAGGGCAGCAGCTGTTTGACTAAAAAAGGAGGCATTTTATTTTATATTTTCCCTCTTATTTTTAACCTCTAATTTCTACTTTTAGAGATATAAAAATGTTGCCTTCCCAGTTCGTTAGAATGAGAAAGGAAGCAATCATAAGGCTTCCCAACATGTGTTCCTTACCTTATATTGCATAATGCATATATACATGAAGTCTACTTTAAAAACCCTGCATTTTTATTTTAAAAGTAAATATAACAACTTTGGTTGTCTTCACACTGGGAAAATACAGATATAATCTGGCATTGGGAAATAGAAAATATATTCTACTTTTATGCTTTAGCATTGAGCATTTAGAAATAGCTCATTAATTCAGAGTCACCAGTACACTGTCGTCACAGTCTCTTCTCATTGCGTTTTATCTTGATGAGCAGGCAATGGGGAAGTAGTGATGGTGTGAGTGACATTTTATGATTAAAACTATGATTTGGTGATTAAGATATGGTTTGCTACTAATGATAGGAAATATTTATTCCTGTCTAATGCTATTTATCATTATCTAATCTATCTAATGCTATTAGATCATATCTATCTAATGCTATTTATCTATCTATGCTATCTATCTAAAGCTATTTATCCTATCTAATGCTATTTGTCATTATATAAATCATTCTCATTGTGATGAGAATATGATTCTAATATGCCCCCTTACTGTTAATTTTCAGGAACTCAGATAGTACAGTGGGTTAAGCATTGGACTTTGAATCTTGAGGTTGGTGGTTCACACCCACCAACTGCAATAAGGAGGAAAGATGAGGTTCCCATAAAGATTTTGCCTCAAAAATCCTAAAACGCCATTTGACTTTTTCATATAGTGTCAGTCTGGGTCAGAATCAACCTGATGGCAGTGGGTTTTTCAGTTTAAATTCTTTCTGTCTTATCTGATTTAGCATGACAGAAGCTTCCTGAATTTCTCTTATCCAGGCTTTCAATGTTTACAGAATAATCATAGGAATAACTCTAACATTATATTCTACTACTTATCTGAAAACAAAAATAATTTAAATAATTTTCCATAACACACTCAATATCAAATCAAATATAATCCCCCCAAATCAATCCTGATAATGATAACTTATAGTGATTCTACTGGACAGAATATAACCGCCCCATTTAAGGAAGGAAATTGCCACATCTTTCTCTCACTGAGTGGTTGGTAGCTTGGAACAACTGGCCATTTCATAATCAGCTGAACACTTCACCATTGTGCCAGGAGGACTCCTTAATGAACTCAATGATAGCTGTAGTCTCTAACTTGATAATTCAAGTTTTCATGATTCGTGCCCCAACAAAACAGCTCATTTTTAGACCTTGTAAATTTTTTTCTGACAATGCTACTTTGGCTTCCAACACTCCTCTGCCAAGTTAGTATTCATGGAAGGGAAAACAGCCTCTTCTTTGTCATGAGGACAGTCTGATTTATATTAGTCCAAGATTTGTGGTTATGGCTTACATGGCATGCCTTAAGAGTGGCTTCCAGAAATATTTTGATCTCTTGACATTTTGCCAAACTGGTTGATTGATCTATCTGCTTATATTCAGTTTCCATAGATGTAGATGTTTCCAGGGTACAGATGATTTTCATTATATGTGACTCTCTCTCTCACACACACACACACACACACATCTCAGAAGTCAATCTGTCAAGTATCAGTATTAGGAAGTTATCCTTATACTCATTGCTGATATGATCTTGTGAATGTCAGAATCGTACACATAATGCCTTTTCCTTGGTTCCATTTCATCTAAATTATTAAGCCTCCCAAAATCTTCCACCTTACCCAACTAGGCACCTAAAGCACTGATTACCTATGTTGAAATTTTGATTCACTGTTATATAGATTACTATGGGAGAAAAAAATGAAGAGGAATTATAAATAGATCTCTGGAATTTTCACCCACCTTCCCTAAGAGAAAACCTAACAGGAGCACATAAGAGACTACAATCTTTCTAGAACCAGAGTATAAAAGATTGCCAGCTTTTGTCCATGATACTTTTGTATGATACTTGACAAACAATTCTGTGTATCAAGCATTTTAAATATATATCTGTTCTAAGTAGTCTACATTATATTGCATTTGGGATAAATGGGATTATGTCCTTTCAAGGAATTTGTAAATTACTAGAGCATCAATATATACTTGTAGAAAGTCTCAATGAGCTTCAAAATAATGTGACTTAAAAAGATTATATGCTATAGATTATTTATGAATAATCCATTACTTCAATGAATTTTGTTCATGGTATTTAATATTATAATGTATTTCTTATCATATTAATAGCTTCAAGATCTATTGTCTGCAATGGAGGAGTAAATGAATACCTGAGATTTTACTCATTCCTAAGTAATCTAAAAACATGACTATAAATCGATAGCTACCAGATAAATTAACTGATTGGCCCTAAATTAACTGATTGGTTCTAGGTAATTGATATAATCACTCTGAATTTCAACTTTGTCATTTGGAATGATTATGAAGAATGGCTCCCAATACTCTTTTGGCTGTAATAAAATTATTAGAAGAATCTATGTTATTATTAGATTATCATTACTTATATATCATATTATGGAGTCCCTGAGTGAGCCAAACAGTTAAGGGTTTGTGTTAGGCTGGGTTGTGTAGAGAATCAACACAGTGTCACTTACATATGTATAAGAACTTTTATATTTAAAAGCCATTTGATATGAAGGTGTCTCAGCCCAATTCAACTTAACAAGCATTTATCTGATATTGACTGGGGCCCTCTTCAACACAAGAGACCTGAAGACTGATGAAGCAGCAAGAGGGAAGAAGAGGGAAGCAGGGAGATTACAGATCAGGTGAGTTAGAATCCAGTGGAGACAAGGGAACATGGCAACAGCTGTCCAGCTTCGAGGCTCACAGACAAGAGTAGACAAGAGTTGCACCTGAGACAGGTGTTCTCGCTGTCTCTCTTATGGCCACAGTCCCAAAGACGCATCATCTGACTGTGACTGGCTTGATAAACTGGATTCCACCCAACACTTCCATATAGGTGCACACTGACCTAAAATCTAACCAACACAGAGTTCAACTAGTGGATGAAAAGTTAACAGCTGGGACCCATCCAGAATGGCCTCCAAAGAAAGGCCTGGTGATCTGTTTCTTGAAAGCCTTGAACAGCAGGTCTATGCTGTACACATAAGGTTGCTCTGACTGAGAATTGATTAGCTAGGAACCTTCACAGTTAGCAATAATACTATAGCATGGTTTAAAGATAGGGTTTCCCAATCAACATTCCACTAGGATTAGGACACCATGAATACAAGATTTAAAAATAATGACAGTACAGGCTAAAAATTACTAAAATTAATATTTAAAATAAATTTTGATAAAAATAATGGCTGTATTTTATTCACTTTTAATAGCCTTTATGTATGGAAGCTTTTAAATGAAATGGTAAGAAATGTCACCTATAGGAAGAATTTCTACATAGCTCAATGAAGTCAACCAAGTCAGCTCATGCCATTGTATTCTGCAGATATCTCATTAGATTTATTAAATGATAATTCAATTGTTAAAGCTGATCATATCACAGCAATTGGAGTTTATACCTGGAAACAGTCACCATAATAATTTAAGTTTTACAACATGTTTTATACAATTTTCCTATTATAACTGTGTTATAAGGTAGATAGCACAGAGGTTAAAATCCCAGTTTTGCAATATTTAAGTGACATGACCAAAGTCACATGGAAAACAACACTAATAGCCAAAGTACAAAGACTTCTTAATCTAAATTCAATGTACTTTTTTGTTTGTTTGGGGTTTTTTTTTGGCAGTCCCGCACTCAACCCCTACATCACCGGGGCTCAGTCTCAATTTAATGTACTTTCATCATCCTCATGCTGCCATGTAAGTGTGACAAATCTCATGCTTCTTTTTCTTTACTCTGGAATATGTCAGAAGCCTCATCCATGACAATCGTCAATTCATGCAAATTAATCACTAACTAATTTTTAATTTGGAATCAGTTTAAAATGTTATTAAGACTACTAATGAAACCATAGAAGTGATTAAACATAATGGCACAGCTGAACTGCCTGAGCTCTTATGAGTTTCAAGAATTCTGAAGTACCATGAATACCCAGAGGAAACCAAATCTGTCAAGGTCATGGAAGAAGTACAGCCAGAATGCTGCTTAGAAAGGAGGTTTTGTCTCACAAGTGTTGGACTTACAACAAGGGACACATTTCTGGAGAAGGACATCGTGCTTGGTAAAATAGAAGGAAAGTGCAATAGAGGAAGGCCCTCAATGAGATGGAGTAGCGTAGTAGCTACTGTATTCAACTCAGACATAAGAATGATTGTTAGTCTGTCCTAGGACCGGGCAGCATTGCATTCTGTTGAACATGCAGTGTTAGTGAGTCAGAACTGACTGGGCTGCAAGGGGCAATAGCAAGGAAAATTATAAGTAATGCAATTCAATGATGGCAAAATTAATAATGCATGCTGTGATTTCACCATCTTCTCTGAGGCTGGTAAAGAACTGAACCTAAAATAATCATTGTGCTGTTCCAAAATTAGTCTTTAACTCCATAATTCAGCTTTGGGGTCTTTGTTGAATTTTTAAAAGTAGAAATTAACTGACAATTAGGTCCGCACTTTCTATTTCTTCAGGGTTAAGAAAAAAAAAAGGCAAACAAATCCATACCTCTGGTCTTATTTTATGACATGTCTTGATGTAAACAATGTTGTTGGTACACAGTATTATTTCTGGGACACTAATTCAAATGAAAATTATTCACAATGTCAAATTGTGCAACACTGGGGATGCTTGGGTGTTCTTGATTCAGTCTGATTTCTAGAAAACATCTCAAGTTCAAAATAGAGACAAAAAAATCTGGGGGGAGAGATAGGCACCAGAGAATTTCTGACATTAACTTAGCTCCCTGCTATGAGACATAGGCAGTTGACAACATTGAGACTTAGTTGAAATTATAACAGGCACTTTCACTTCACCCAGAAAGAAAATGTAGCAAAAGTATTAGCATTTGTCCAAAACTTAATGCATCAATCCAGATAATTAATTATAAACTGAGATAAAAGATTGTTTGCCTGAAAAATGTGGGCGCAAGGTCAACTTAAACACTTAAGACCAGAATCTTTATATAGCCTAACTCATTGATAATTAGCACAAATCCAAATGCAGTTGTCTTCAAAATTCTAATCTACAAGGAAGAAAGTTAATTCCACACCATCTACTATACAGCTGATATTAAAACTAAGTTATTAGATAGTTACTAATAGTAATCATATAGTTTT
The DNA here is from genome assembly GCA_004026705.1 of Nesogale talazaci. NCBI lineage: Eukaryota > Metazoa > Chordata > Mammalia > Afrosoricida > Tenrecidae > Nesogale > Nesogale talazaci. The sequence continues at coordinate 41,432 of PVJH01009722.1, read as the reverse complement.
CATTACTTTTTTTAATATGAGGATGGTTAAACTTAGAGAATTTAAAAACTTCTCAAATCGGTCAAGTTATATGTTTCAGCACCAAGCAACGGAAAGCTTCTAAAAGAGGTGTTAACCCTGAGAAGGAGTTTTTGTTTTCATGCCCAGATTAAAACATAGACAATCTTCTCTGAGAAAAGTAGTTAACATTTTATTAAGTCTTAACTTCACAAAAAATTGCCCCGTTGATAGCAGACTTCCAAAAGCAATTCTGGAAAAATGCATGGCTACAAATGTGTAGAATGAGGAATTGAAGAATAGATATTCTTGCTGGTTCTTGCCATTCCTCATTTTGTTTGCTATATATTATTTACAACCTTCCAGTTAGGATTGTCCTGGTAAACAAGCAGCTTATTGATTGCACCAATCTTTCTTTCACTTTCACTGAAACATTGTTAAACCCTGCATAGATCAATGACTTTGGTTCAAATATCCTAGACCTTACATTTTGCATGATTGTATTAGATCAGGCATCTTAATAGACTGCTACCAATACATCATCTTCTCTAGTCTCTGCATTCACTTACTGCAATGGATTCGTATTATACTATTATGTTGTCAAATCACTGACAGGCTTCATACTTTTAACCCAATAGCACTTTTACTAGCTAGTGCATTGCAGAACACTGAGTTATACTGCTAATTGGGAGTTAGCTTTTCATTTCTTTGGTTTGGTGGTCAATGTATTTCCCTCTTTCTAAAAATAATTACGTACATTTCTCTATCAGATTCTTAGTTGGCTCATTTACTCCTGCATCCTAATGGTATGATTCTATGTATTTATTCAACTGTACTATAAGCATCATATAATTATGAAGTGGAATTGCCAACTACTAATGTTATCAGCAAAATCCATTAGGTAATTTCTTATAGCCTGAATAGTTCCCATCTTATTAAAGTAGCCTACTATCCTCAATGATTCTCCTGCAACTTAGATAATGTTGTTAAAAATATAAGTAATTACATAGAGAATGCTCATCTAAAAACCAATTGTACCTACGATATGCCAGACTCTGAAACTCTCCACTTATGGGAATATCAACTCAACGTGATTCAATTTAACACGGACTTATGAGATGCCAGATATATGTCAAAGCGCTATTTCAGGTTTGAGAAGCTAAAGCACTCATTCCCAAGGAACTCATAAGATACCAGAAAAGACACACTGAAATTAAACTTAACAGCAGAAGATAAGCACTAGAAGAGAGTGATGCAGGAAATGCCATACAAATATTAAAAGGAAACCTTTGAATTTGACCCTGTGGAGATGGTGTTTGGAAGTTCGGATGGAGAGCATTCTGTATTTGCTGTTGTTAGTTCCCGTGGAGGCAAGCCTCCGATTTGGGGTGACACTAGGCACAACAGAACAATATGCCACCCATTGGTTTTCATATTCGACTCTCTAGATAGCATGTTGCTGTTAGTTCCTGTCAAGGCCATTCAATTTCATGAACCACATTGTGTGGAAAGGGGAGCTGCTTTGCAGAATCCTCCAGGCTGAGACCTTTCTGAGGTAGAGAGCCAAGTCTACCTCCCAAGGCACCTGCCGTGAGTTTGAACCATCGCTTTTTCTGATAGGATATAATATGTGACTGTTCATTGAACTAAAAACAAATCGAACTTCCATCCATCTCGTCGGTTTGGGTGCACAGCAACCCCATGTAGGATTTCGAAGGCTGTAAACCATGATGGGATCCAAGTGCTTCCTCTTTTTTCACCAGAGAAGCTGGTGGATTTGAACTGCCACCCTTGTAATTAGAAGTCCAATTTTTTAAAAAGGCAAAAATAAGAAAACTAACTGTAGGGAGATGGTAAGCTCAAGTGAAAGAACTGAAGTGTATATGCACACGATACTGTTGTTGGCACTGGCATCATTTAACTGGCAGAGAGGAACGCAGGTTAGGAATGGGAAGGAAAGCATGTTGAGGTTAATCATGAAAGGCATTGGTTATCACATAAAAGGTAGAGTTTTTTTAAAAAGGTAATGATATGAGTTTTGTGTGCAGCAAAATAACTTACTAGAAATTTAGCAGCTGAAAACAACATATTTTCTCCCCTCGGGCAAAAGTGTGGGCATGGGTTAGCTGTGCTGTCTGCCTAGGAATCACGGTGCTGCAATTCCTTATCAATTAGCGTTTGATTTTCCCTTGTCTTCTTGATCGGAGAAGTATCTGCTTGGTAGCACTTAATTCCTTGCTCTTTATTGCTTATAAGGAGGGAGAAAAAAAGGTGCAGCAAGTTAGCTTGAAGATTCAGTTCTATCTAATCCAACCTAACTTTGGGAGTAGCATAACTTAATTTCTGACAGCCTATATCCTAGAAGCAAGTCACAAATGCTACTGACACACAAATGGTCTAGGTGTCCTAAAGCCCAGGGGACAGGGCTCGTGGTTGCCAGCTTTGCCTACATAGATATTCTTTTTAAGGAGTAACACAAAATATCTAAGAAAGAAAGCAATGTGGCCATTCAGAAAGAGGTTATAATGTTTATATTTCCTGCCCTACAACGTACATTGCCTAATATAGATAAGTCTGTGCTATTTTGATTGAAAGAAGAATGAGTCCATAAAGCTTTCCTTTATTCACTGGATATGTTTTCCTCTAAGAAAGGGACAATACCTTGAAATCACTAAAGGTAATTTCCCTTAGAAAATGGAAGAGAAAGTTGGAGCCCTCTTGTGTTGATAAATAGGGAAATTGTTAGGTCATTTTCTTTAAAGGGTTTGATATGAATTCCTTAAAAAGAAGCAAAGCAGAGTGGTGATAAGTCTTTTTGGAAAGAAGCTCTGGAACTAGTTTTGACCTCACTGTCTTTACTCAGTCATCTATCTAAGGAGGAGGCAGCATGCACTAATTGAATAAAGGGCTGCTGGGCAGGGATATTCATTCTGGCTGAGGGAAGAGGCCAATTTGATAGTCAGCAGAAAACCCTGTTTCTACTGCTGCTTTCTAAGCATGACCTTCTGGACCAGTTTCTAACAGCCCGCTGATTCTCCCTTATTGTGTGGGATGAAAACTATATCCTCTCCTAGCAGCAGAGGATGCCTCACTCATGTGACATCCCTGTGACTGGTAGGTTCCAGAGGTCTTCATCCTTGACTGCACAACATAATTGTCTTGAGAGTACCCGTCTTATCCAAATAGGGATTCCCAGACTTCACTGGGTAGTTGATCTGATTCAAATGGGCAAGAAGGAACCCAAGTACTGAAATTTTATATTTTAAAAGCTATTTTGGCATTTCAATCTGCAACCAATGAGAACTATTTTACCAGAAAACACAACAGTGTAAAAGGTGGTGATAATACTGGATTTTTCTATTACTATGAACAGACGGATGAAGAGTGGGGGCTTCAGAGTTCTGAACTTGGGTCAGAGTTCATATAAACTCCAACTGGAGACCCTGAATGAGATTTGAAAATATACTGGGTGATGCTTCTGGGTCAATCAATGTACAATAATATGCCAGTAGATGTTTGACAATTGGTTCTCCAAATGACAGAAATGAGGGTAAGGAGTGAACCTGACTTTATAGTTTTAGAATATGATGTAAACAATCCCATTCTGATAATCATGAGATAGCAGCCTCATGTCACTGAATTTGAAGTTTGAAAGAGAGGTCTAGTAACACATCATCATATAGTATTTCTACCCAATCAATAACATCGACATAATAAATTCAAAAACTATGCTTTGCTGTTTTGTTTTTCCAACTCATAACAGTTCTGTTAGACACAGTCAAACTCCTCTTTAGGGATTTCAAGCATCTTTATGCCAACAGATAGTCTCATCTTTTTCTCACAGAACAGATGTTAGGGGTTCACTACACTCATTGCTAAACTCTCTGGGCTCCTTAATAACTTTGAGGGCATAGATAATTCACAAAATTCTTGAGAGAAAAAAATAGGTACACGATAGGCTCTCATGAGACTCTGAGAGCAGGTTTGAACATGTCACTGTCTTGAAGAGAGTCTACTTATTATTCATCTTGAAGTCATTGAAGGCTCCTCATAAGCAGCCTTTCACATAATCCTTGATACCTTAGTGCTTGAATTAATAAATGATTATGTAATATGTATTTAGAAGGAATGACTCAATAATAAAATTAGAGAATTCGTAACTTTTCAAGAACTTGTAATTTTGAAGGCAATCATATGTTTTATTATGCCGGGAATGACAATTTGAAGAGGAATGGTGTCATGGTCATCATCAGTAAGAAAATTTAAAGAGCTATGTTGATAAACAATGATATAAGTGTTAGGATAATATCCTATGTCTACCAGGAAGACCCATTAAAGTTATTATTCAATGTTATGTATGAACCAGTGAAGCCAATGATGAAGAAATTGAGGCATCCTACCAACATATATGGATCCAAGCAAGGCAAAAGTCCTTTACAACTTCAATGTTTTCTCCATTTATCCTGATGCTTATTTACTGGTCCAGTTGAGAGAAATTTCGTGTCCTTTACATTGAGTCATAATTCATACTGAAAACTACAATAATTCTTGATCTTCATCAGCCATTGCATTTTCAATTGCTTCATATGCACATAAAAGTTGGACATGGAAAACAGAACACTGAAAAAGAATCCATGGATTTGAATTGTGGCGTGAAGAAGACTGTGGAAAGTACTATGGACTCCTCAAAGACAAACTAATCTGCCTTGGAAGAAGGACAGCAAGAGTGCTCTTTGGAGCCAAGGATGTCAAAACATTATCATATACTTTGGACATATTATTAGGAGAGACCAGACCCTGGAGAAAGAAATCATGTTGACAAACTGGGAGGGCAGAACAAAAGAGGATGTTCTCAATGAGATTGATTGACCCAGTGACAATGGGCTCAGTCATAAGAACACCTGGGAGGAGGGTGCAAGACCACACAGTCTTTCATTCGGTTGTACATTGGGTCACTATGGGTCAGAACTGACTCACTGGCACCGAACAACATCAGTTGTAGTTTGAAGTTTATTAAACATGCCATTAGGATGCATTGGTAGTTGCCGGTGATTGGAGCAAAAGTTGAAAACAAAAAGCAGTGTTAGTTGGAAAATGGAAACAATGTTGGGGACTACATGTAAAAAAATTTCAAAAAAATAAGCTACTCGTCACAAATAGAATTTTCAATGGCATCGTGGCAAATACATACATATATATATATATTCATGCATGTGTATGTGAATCTCAACAGAGAATATAGGAATCAAAGCAAGATCATCTTTGAGAAAAGACAATGGAAAAATTCAATATCATTGTCTGGATCAAGCCAGATATTGACTGTGAAATAGGTCATATTGAAAGAAGTACAGTCAGAGGCCCCTTGAAAATTGAGATAGCAGCTAGACTTCATCTCACATCCATTGGTCATGCTTTTTTATTTGACCTGATAAAAAAGAAGGTGAGTGAAAAAGAGGAAAACCTTCTATTAAATGGACTAATAGAGGGACTACTACAGCATGCTCAAGCTGAAGAAAAATTATGAGATGTTTCAGGACCAAGCAAAGTTTCTTTTTGCTGAATGAAGGATCAGCATGAATGGGGATCATCTTGCTTTCACCTAACAGAAACAACAATAGTCAACAACATATATTTTAGCAATCCTCCCTTCTTTCATAGCAATGGGCTTTGGTTGACAGAGAATGTTTACATAGAAAAAGGAAACAGTTCCTCTATTTGTTTCCCTTCATGAACTTTCTGTAAAACAATACATTGAAGGAGGTGGCCCATTCACATGATGTGCTCCAGCAAAATGAAGTTCCAGCTATTGTCAGATATGCCAGGTCTCTTAGTTTCTTAGCGCTGCTGTAACAACAAAAAAAATGAAATGTGGGAATTGAAGAACAAAAATTTATTTTCTTGCAGTTTTAGAAGACAACATTTTGGTGGTCTGCTCTCTGAGATGGACCTTCTCTGTTTCTTTCAGGCTTTAATAGCTGTCAGTGGACTTTGGCATTCATGGCACCTCAAATTCATCTCCTTCAAGTTTCTGATCCTGCCTTGGGAGCATGTATATGTTTTATGAAGACATCACTCAGATGTCCTCATTAACATAATGGAAAAAAGACGCTTTCCCCAATGGGGAACGGGTACAGGTAAAGAAGTTAGGATTTCAATATATCTTGCTGGGGCGGGGGTTAGGGGACACATCATTTAATCCATTAAGTCCAGGCATTTGCCTGTATCTCAGTATTCTCCATGTTTTCTTTCTGGATTTTGCCTTTGCCAGATGAGTTTTTACTCCCTCTGAGAACTGGGTAGCATTTTCTTCTTTTTAACTCAAAACCCTGGCCTATTACTCTCTAACCTCATCTTTTATTATTCTGCTGTGGAATCCATTACATTTTCTCTTGTATCTTCATGATGATTGCCCCACAATGCTAACATAATGCAGGTATAGACTTATTGAGGTTAATGGTTTATAGTACTAGGTTTCCTGAACTCCTTTTTATTCCACATGGGATGGAGATAAGACCCTTGGAAGAATCTTTGACATTAGTGTTGAATCCATGAATATCAATATCCTCGATGATATCTTCTTCTGTGTCCTTTGACACGTTATCCTGGGTATAATGTATATGCACATCATTTAATTACTTTCTAGAGCTTAGATTCTACATTAGAAGAATCATTTATAATCTGTTCCTATCGGGGCAAGACTGTCTGGATTAGAATTTAGACTCCATTATTAACTACATATGTGATTTAAAATGAATTGCTTCCTTCCACTTCAACTTCTTTATTTTTTAAAAAAATACATAGTGTTCAAAACTATGAGTCGGTTAAAAGTTCTGAATGACTTGATTAGTAAAAAACATCTAGAACAGTGCTTTGATATAAGCACATCTATTCTTCTTCTTTCAGTCAGCCCTAAAAGATATTTCCTGAATGAACAAAGACTAAAACATAAAGGACAGCAAAATTTCCAACTTTTATTTGTGTCATGTGTCTCTTTAATTAATTTTAAGCAAAGTTAAATAAATTCAATACAGTTCATATTTTTGGGGCGGGGGGGGCATCACTGTGGTCATGGGAGGTACCCAGCGCTCCTCCTAAGAGCCGCTGCTGGATTTGAACCACCAAGCCCGCGGGCTGCAGTCCCTCACTCAATCACTTACACCACCGGGCCTCAGCCCTCAATACAGTTCATATTTTAACACTACATGATACCTGGATGAATATTCAATTTTCTATGACTCAAAGAGAGAATTTTTCTCCTCATTGTCGCATTCAGGGGCTCTTCGTCCCAAACCATCCTTCTGAACTAGCGAGTGCTTAGAAATACATGCCAAAGGTGTCACCTCTCCTTCTGTCATACCACTTGACTTCTGAAATGAATCTCACCCTGCCTTGGGGTGGGAAGTTGTTAGTTTTGACGCAGCCCCAATCCAGAAAGGGTGTGTCATTTTCCTTTAAAGAGATAATTTGAAATGTGAAATGTAATAAAAGGAAAAGTGTCAATCAGCCTTTTAGCTTTGATTCTAAGCAGATTTCAATTTCAGAAAACACTAGAAACAAATTCTTTGGCCAGGACCTAAGGGAACAAGAGTTATGAAGTAACAGGATATATAGTACCTGAATCTAGGAGAGCAGATCTGCTTTCCCTCTGAAAATGTGCTCAGGGTGGTTGAATCAAGACTGTTGTGCACCTTAGTTTGAATTCACCGTTGCAAGCAAGTGTCAGCTTTAAAACTTTTAATATTGTTCCCATCATCTTATTCTATTGGTTACAGAAATTGCCCCCAAAAAGGACTCACTTCTAATTGCACAGATAATATTAGAGTTGGAAGTTCTTTTCTTTTTTCTTTTAGGCTGCATGAATCCTCCTACTGATGAAACATGAGGGTCCTGAGGGCGAGAACACCATTTGTCTTGAAGTTGCCAGCAGGAAAAATAAAAGCTCATTCTCAGCACTCTTGTAAATCCAAATCATCCGTTTGCAATTGTGCAGTTAATCCTTGCTAAAATTAATTTCTTCTGAATAAAATATTAGAAGTGAAGCCAATCTGTTGAAGTTGAAAATTAAATATCTTCTGGTGCTAAAATAATACTTATTTCAGAGTCAAAAGTTTAGAAGCATTTTTCCTAAGCACCACACCCACAATTATCTAAGAAAAAAGTGAACATCTGGCTAAACACTAAGATACATCATGTGGTATAGGTAATTTTTCTATGCCTTAAACCATAGTCAAAGAGTTTCCGATATTTTGACTTACATGAAAAAATATTTATTTACATGTGACAAGTTTGAAATTTTTGAACTACTATTATTTAAAGACAGTATGGTTCAAAGACCAATTAGTTTATTTATATGCAAATAAAAACATTAATCAAGTAAGAGATTTTTAGTTGATCTATGGAAAATACCCTAAAGCAAGTGAGCAATAGATATTTGTCATGTAGTTATTGCGCAACTAGCAACAGTTTTCTTTCTTTGCTTCTTTGCTATTAACTAACCAACTATCAGTAATAAGTATGGTCTTTCCTTTCTATTTATGGTAAAATAGAAAGAAAAGCAATCCAAGGAAGAATTTATCTATTTTAATTTTAAATTCATTATGTCATTGTTTCTAGTTTCCTTCTGCATTATCTTAAGGCAAATTAAAAATATTCAATATTCATGTTAATTTTCAGTTTACTTGAAGTCTAAAGAGAGAGGGGAAGAAGTTTCAAGTGCTCTTCCTCTTCTTTGTGCTTTTGCACTGTTTTTCCTTCATATTTTCTCCTAGGGTTTTTGCTTAGTCTCATGCAATGATAACAGGAGTGTAGCAGAAGACAGTTTAATAAAAATAAATTTAATCCCCCATAAATAGGAAACCAGATATCTGAGATTTAGCTGTTGATGGCAGGAGAAGATTTTCCCTCTCTTTTCTGGGGCAAAGTTCTGTGGCTCCAACTTCTCTTCCTGGGTTCCTTGGGAATCTTAATGATTGGCATTTGATTCGACTTTTCTTTTCCCTGTCTCTGCTTGCTTCATTATTTAGTCTACTATTTCTATTTCTCAAAAGAGAGTTACTGAGGGTATAATCTACACCAATACTTTCTCATTAACACATTGGCACGAACTCATTCTCAAATTGGATTAAAATCACATATATGTATGTGAACAGTGGATGTATACATGCATTTGTAGACACACAGGAGAACTGTCCCCTGTAATTTTCAATGCCATAAATCCATGGAAATGGACTTCCACATTTTTCTTCCATGAACAGCCGGTGGGTTTGAACCAATGGCCTTTCAGTTAATAGCTGAGACTTTACTGCTGCATCAATAGGAGTCTTCGTATGCACATATGGGTTGCAATTCCCAGCACATGTTTGGGGGGATAGGTGGGACACACACAATTCAATTCACAGCAGTTCTTCATTTCTATCTTCCTTCCAAACAGCTTAGGATAAAGCAACAACAATAAAAACTACCCCTGCACATGCTGTGATGATGAAGTATCCTTTTGAAGAACATTTTGGACACGACTTATTTCTAGGAGCACTTAATTTCTGATTGTGGCAGTGTTTTATTTCACATTTCATCCATTCAAATATTACCTTGACAAATCACATAGAGGGTAAGTTGGAATTCAAATGTAGTAGGGAGGGTATTGAAGCCAAAATACTTACCCAAGGACATACACTTAAACAGGGGCACTGGAAAGTTGCAAAAAAAGATTTGCTTGAGGAGTCTGGACTCCATAGCATACTGCTATTAGTTAGTAAGTCAATGTACTGCCTCTGTATGTGGAAAAACAAGGAGACTTGTTAGAAAACATGCAATATCACAAATGAGTCAGAAATACGCCTTTTCCCAAGGAGACACCTGGAATTAATTGATGCACTCTTAAGAGATCAATGCAACACAGGTCGGGTTGTTGGAATATGTGGCAGAGTTACCCAGGCAGAAGACTTTCATGTTGGCTACAGCACGGCTTTCCAGATAGAACCTTTATTTGCTTAAGCATTAGGAGCAAGCTGTCATTTTGTTGATGAAAGCTGTTATTTGGTGCCTGGATACTTGGCATCCTTACCTCCAGTAGACTTAAAATAAATTAAAGATCTGAAAATACAGGAGGGAAACTTAGCTTTTAGCTAAACTACTTAGATCAAAGTGTTCTTCTATAAAATAACTATATCTAGAAGTTATTTTTTCTTTATCTCCTTTTACTACCTCCTTTCCTTCTCTCTATAATCTGCCAACAGATGATTTGTAAATACCCCATGTCCAACAAATGCTTAATTTTTGAGCTATAGTTATTAAAGCAAAAATCAAACCCATCACCACATTGTAGAATCTGATTGATAGCTCTCCTATAGTAAGGGTCCTCAAACTACAGCCCACGGGCTACATGCAGCCCGCCGAGGACATTTATTTGGCCTTCTGAGTGTTTTTGCCAACATTGCATATCCTGCCTAGCAGTCGACTCATCCCAGACCCACAGTGAATTTGTTCATAGTTTTAATTTTTTTAACTGTAGTCTGTCTTTCCAAATATTCTGAGGGACTGTGAACTGGCCCCCTGTTTAAAAAGTTTGAGGACCCCTTCCCTGTAGCCTAGAACTACACATTGAGGTTTCTGCGGTTATCCAACTTTACTATCAGAAGGTCTTATGTTTCTTCCAGGCAATAAATTCAAATTGCTGACCTGCTCAAACTGCCCAACAAAACCCACTAACTTCCCACAAACCTCAACGCACAAATATTAGGGCTTATTTTTCACATCCTTAAAAGGAAGAAAAATAAAGCTCATATGCTTCCCTTAAGAAATTTACAAATTATTCTGTGATAGAAAACTACACCATTATATGAAAAGTGATGCTGTCTAAAAAGTGTAAGCTGATGGGACTTCAGAAAGAAAAGATATTGATTCTACTTCAGAAGAACAAAGTGAGGCACAACTTAGATAATTAATTAGGGGAAATATGTCATTTCTCTTTTTTTCTCTATGGTTTCATCTAAGTTTGTGCCATGCTCCATAGTGATGTCCATTCCTTAAATGGACATAGTAGTTGCTGAATAACAAGACAAATTGAAGTCATCAGTTAATTATACCCAACATCCACTAAAACTCATTCTGCAATCCGAAGACTGGTCTTTAGAAGAGTGGAGTTTTAGAATCACAATAATAGGCTTCTCGGCTTCCATACAGACCATGATGAATTTCTCTTTTCTATGTCTACATGAAATGCTGTTGGTCTTTGTCAGTTACGATCTGAGTTAACTTCAACTTATATTGACCCTGTGTGTGCAGAGCAGACTTGCTTCATGGGGTTTTCAAGACGATGGCCTTTCAGAAGCAGATCCCTACCCTTGTCTTTTAATTCACCTGTGGGTAGGTTCAAGCTCCCAACCTTTGAGCAAGTAGTTGAGAACTTAACCTTTGCAGTCACCATACAAAAGGGACTCCATACAAAAATGGACATGAAGATGATCGAGCCAGATGACATCAGCATTTAACGTGTGTTAGTGTTGGGGCAGAGTTCTAGAAGCTATAACTGAAATAAACAAAAGCATAACCTTGGAATGTATATGGAAAAAACTAAAAACTGCCCCGTAATTTTCCCGAGTGGTCTCATTACCTACCTCTGATGGTTCAAAATAAAATATGCCCTTGAATCTAGGCAGTGCAGTGGCCCTTGCTTTCCAAATAAGGAAATACATTATTATTGATTATTATATATAAGAAACATAATTTGATGATTATTTTTATGGTCCTTGATTGTGGTACCTTCAGGTAGTACCGTACTGCATAAACGAAAAAGGAAACTACAAACATATCCCATTCCTATTTTCAAATTACATTAACTTTTATCAAATAATATAATGCATCTCGGTGAATTTCATGCTTCTTGAGTAGAAATGCAAGTGAAAACTTAGTTAACTCTCATGGTTCAATATACTATTAAGCTACTAGATCTCAAAAATATGTTAGCTCTTGGGAAAAATTGCTTCTGAAGAATTCATGGTTTTCATTTTAATAAATGCATACATCAACTACTAACAAATGTGTATAACACACACTTGGTGTATACCTATTTCCATTAGGCAATTTTTGCTCATTTTTATTTTTGTTTTCTAGTTGTTTATTTGGAATATCACACTCCAAGATTTGTGAAAACAAGTTGTTTCATTATTGAAAAAGACACTGATTTTTTTATGATCCATGAATAAATATAACATCTTGTACTTGTCTGGGTAGACTAGAGAAACAAATCCACAGAAACTCATATATATATATATATCTATATATGAAACTCATACATATATGAGAGAGTTTTGTATAAATGGAAAGTGTACATTAAGAAAGCAGCCCCCCCACTCCCAAAAAGAAGGAAAACATCTCAACCCTGTGCTGTCCAAACCCATAAGTCCAAGATTAGTCCACATGTCGGACACGAATCTACAAAGTCCTCAAACTCACAAAACCCATACAATAGCACTGAGTGTAGGAGGAAAGTCACATCAGTGTAAGCATCAGTGTACACATGCGTATAAGCATCCCAGTGCTGGCAGGAGTCTCCACGCAGCTGCTCCAGCACCCAAGGCTGCATCCGGGTAGATTCATGTGGCTTTTCCTCAGGAATGTCTCCCAGGAAGTAAGCCTTGCCAGTTGAGGCAGAGAACCGGGGAAGGCACCTGGACTCTATCTGGTCCTGCTATCAGAGAGCAAGAGGCCCTTCAATTAATCTCACCTGTGTTTATCAGCCAGGTTGGCATAATAACCTTAACCATCACACATCTCTTTGTTGGTTTATTTATGCAATAAGCATTCAGTATGCACCAGTATGCACATTCAGGATGTGCTAGGATACAGTGCAAGCAATTGATAATGTGGGAGTAATTGCCTTCTTAAACTGTACATTATAGTATATTCCAATAGTGTTTATTGTTGTTTATATTGGCCACGTTTCTGACTCATGCAAACCTCCTATGTACAGAGGTCTGAACCCCTGTCTATTTGAATATCAAACATATTGCTTAGAACTCCAGTTCATAATACATTTTGTAATCCAATCTACAGATGTACCTGAAAAATTGCAAAGGCAATCACTGGAGGGGTGACATACAAGATAAATAGTATACAAATCATCTATGATCTCACAATAATAGAACAAAAAACAACTTTTACAAGTAGACACATAGACAGATATGCTAACAGAAAATATGGGAAGTTGAATAGAATTCATGAGTAAATGTATATTTGGAAGAAGACATATCCAAATATATTTTTGTATGTGCTGTAAATCAAAAGATATTATATACAACATAGTAACGCCGAGTCCTTAAAGCATCTTAACCAGAGCCCAGTATCTTAAGGGAATAATTCATCCACCTTGGGCACTTAGGTCCCCATCTTGGGGGACAGTTCCACAAAGGCAATGCTGTGTGTCTTATTTTGGCAAGTCGTAATGGGAATCTTGAAAGATGACAAGCAGTTTTCAGTGAATAAATTTTATACCAGCTTGACCCTGTGTGAGGTGCCGAGGGAGAGTCTTACCTATCGATCAGGTCCCAGCCTGATGGTGCCTCCCTGAGGGTATGGCCTTTTCTCTAAGAGAACCATTGAGACATACCTTCTTCTCTTACTCCTTCCCCTTTCCCTTCACTGGGATTCAGTGTCTGCCTCCATGTGGGCTGTTTACCGGGAGAGCTGTTGGCACTTTGCCTTGTTTTTGCCAATTCTTGGGACTCTGCACTCACCAACCTGTGCTCACCCTGCTTCCTGCTTCACTTTTCTGCATCATTGACCTGTAGCTCTATGAGTCTAAGGGAGTCCCTGGCTAGCACTGACCTGCATCAAACTTGTTTGGCTTGTCTCCTTAATATTAAATTACCACTGAGATAGAAATGTTTTTTTTTTCTTTTTGGGGGGTGGGGGGTCATCACTGCCCTCTGGTGGTTGTGAGAGCTACCCAGCCTTGCTCCTGGAGAACTGCTGCTGGATTTGAATGGCCAAGCCCGTGGGCCACAGTCCCGCACTCAATCACTACACCACCAGGGCTCAGCCCTAGAGGTGTTTCTTATACCTATGTATCACTGAGTTTGTTTTTCTAGGTAGACTAGGCTCACGCAGGGTCATTTAAGATACAATTTTTAAAAATCTCATTTTGTTCAGAGAAAAGTAGAGTCCAGAAAACAAAACTCAAGAGAACAATTAGTCCCAAAGCCTATTAGATGTATATCCAGTCTTCACAATCAACTATGAGCCCAAAAGAACCAAGGGGTGTCTGGCTACCTTTAACCAGTGTCATGATTGGGGTCATCATACAAGTTGCAGCAACTGTTGTTGGAATATCATCAGGAAAATGTATACTTGCATGTGCTATCAATGATAGGGTTGCCTAATTCATACATTCCCCTGCATTACTTTTTTGAAAATTAATTTTAAGCACAATTGTGAATTTCTTCCAGTAGCTGTCCTCTAAGTTCCTTGGTAGAGTTGGGTAAGCACTTTCAAATATAACCCTTAGTTTGTACAATCAGAATTCTGGCAATTCCGGGGGGTGGAGGTGGGTGGTGCTCTTTGAGTCATGCCTTCAGTGCATTATCCAGAGGAATGCTAGTGGTTACACATTATGCTGCAGTCCTCAAAGTCAGCATGTCACAACCACCAGCAACTTCTGGAAAGAACGATGGGGCTGGCTTCTCCTGTAAACGCATCGGTGGAAACACACAGAGACTGCTTTACCCTGTTCTATCAGTTGGCCGTGGCTGAATGGCAGTGAGTTTGGTTTGGGTTGGCCTCCATTTCAGCTTCAATGTTTTCTCTCAACACCAGTCGTTTTTGACTTAAAATGCTAAAGGTCAGCTAGTTAGTAGCTGTTAGTAGCTTGATTCTTTGTACTTCTTCTGCTGTTGCTCAATAGTTAGTCCATAAAATCCTGTCTTTTTCCCTTGAATGTTTTCTTGCTCTTTTGGTTTGAGAAACACAGAGCGTGTTTTAACCTTTGGGCTTTCCAACTCCAAAGCTTTAAACATTTCAAGCTGTCCTTTGAAATTTTCTTTTCATTTCTCTTACTCCATGATTTCTTCCGTTTTAACAAGTGTCAGAGTAGCTTTCATTTTGGTGTTTCCTTTCCTTTGTTTCCTGACTTTTTAATGACCTTTCCCTTTGTCCTTGTCTTTAAAGGCATCCTGCAACTCATATCTCCTTGAATTTTTATTAATCATGGAGTCAAATATCTTCCCGAGATCATCTCTAAGTTCAGATGGGATTTATTCAAGATCATACTTTGACTCCTGTGTGTTTTAATTTCTCCAGCTCTAATATGAACTTATTTGGGGGGGTTTTAGATGTCAGATTGTTGGTTCCCAATCATGTCATGACTTTTTATTTTCCTCTTTCTCACTGACTGTTAGGCTGGGTTGATTAGAAAAAAAACAAATCCAGAGACACCCATATAAGAGAGAGAGAGAAAGTTTTATATCAAGAAGTGATTATATATCAAGAAGTAATTATATATCAAGAAATCATCCAACCTACCCAACCCTACCCAAGTCCATAAGTCTGATAATGGTTCATTAGTTCCTCTTCAGACTCACATAGCCACGTGCGATCACAGACTACATGAAGATCACAGGACAGTGGATTCAGAGTTGCCTTGACCTAAGGTGGAAGCATGACATGGGAGGGATCCCGCAGCTTCTGCATCAGTCACTGGGGCAGGAAAACAGAGAGCAGGGAAGGAAGGAAGTTCCTCAGGTCCTTCTAATGAGAAGGTCTTATGTCCAAGGAAGAACCATCAGACTTTGGCCTGATTGATGGATCTGTCTCCAACTCCTAACTAGGAATGTCTAGCTGATTTAAAAGCATCTGACATTCACACTGACTTTCAGTTTTACCAAGCATGATATCCTTCCTCAGGAGCTGGTCCTTCTTGGTAATATATCCAAACTAGTTGACATGAAATGTTGATATCTTCCCTTCTAAGAATTCTGGATTAATTTCTTCCAAGATAGATTTTTGTTGTTCTTTACGCATCCATGATAATTCCATATTTTATTATCACCATAACTGAAATGCAATCATTTTCTTCTTCTTTTCTTAATCTGTCGATAGTTTCAAATTTTCACATGCATACAAGGCAATTAAAAATGCAGTTTTAGGTTAGGCACACCTGAGTCCTCACAGTGGTACATTTCATTTTAAACTATAGAGAGGTCTTTTGCAGTACATGTGCCAAATGCTGCTTGCTCAATGGCTTGATTTCTTGATTACTCCCTCCTGAAGCATTGATTGTCAATACAAGGAGGAAGAAGTTCTTGACAAATTTAGTCTTTCTTTCAATTATCACAGTGTCGTCTACTGGCTCAGTCACCTTTTAAGTCCCTTCCAACCTCAGAGGCACATCTTCTGGCAATCTCTCCGACAATGCTCTCCTCTTTATTATTTATTTTTATCATCAAGCAATGGTTCGATACAATCCATCATTATTCCCCTTGTTAAATCTGTTCTTAATCTGGATGTTATGATGAAACCTGCTGTGACAGCACCGCAACACAGAAGCCATCACAGTACAACGAGCTGTGGGAATGAATATTTGTATCCCCCCCTAACTTTCAGTTGTGCCACATTCGCCAATGAATGTCCCAAAAGCATACATCCTACCTCACAAAGGAGTGGCTTTGCTCTAACCATTCGTAGGTATAAATTTGACAGACTCATTTTCCAGTACCAAATTGGACACTGTTCTTCTGCTAATCATTAGGGTTTCAACTGACAGTTTTTTATAAGTAAATTGCCCAGTCTTTATTTGTAGGCTGTGTTAGACTAGAAGCTAAGCTGGAATGTCTACCATGAAAGAGCTCATTATGTAAAAAATAAATACTAGCGGCATACCTTTCTACATCACAGCGACATGTACATCTTCACACTAGGACAGATTGATTGGCAAGTGTCGGTGTGTAGTGAGTGGAGACAGAGTCGATACTATTTAATATAATCTTACTTTTACTATGGGAATCCTGGTGGCATAGTGACTCTAATTTTGGCTGTGATTCAAAAAGTCATTTCAAATCCACCAGCAAATCAGGGAGGGAAAGACAGAACTTCCTGCCGCCATCAGCAGTCAGAGCATCAGAAAGCCACAGGGCGATCCTTCTGCCCACTAGACATTGCTGTGAGTTGAGGTTGATTTGGTGGGTGGGAGTTTTTGAATATTTTTATTAAAGATGGGGCAATTAAATTTCATGAAGTGAACAATATTTCAGGTAGAAAACTATATTCCACTTTATTTTTAAAAAACCATTAAACATCTTTCACTTTTTCTTATGCAATGACTTAGGAGAAATACATTCCTAATGTTAAATTGTCTAAGGACTAATAAAATCCATTCAAATGATCTCCTGTCACTTGTAATATCCATTGGCATAAAATATTTTGAAAAAGAGAGAAATTGATATGAAGGGCTTAACAGAAAGTGATTAGCTAGAAGAGAATGATGGCAACATAGGTACAAATATGCCTGATCAATTGAAGTATCAATTGCAATAAGAATTTAAGAGCCCTCAATAAGTTACTATAAAAATAATAATTTGAAATATAGATTTGCATTTAAAATAAAATATGTATGACTAAATATTAAAATTAAACACACATAATTGAAATTAATGTTTAATATTTAAATATAATCTAAAATTAATTTACTATTAATATTAACAGATAAAATATTAGGTTTAATTTTTCCCATAAAGTATATATTTTATATTGAATGAACATGTGATTAAACAAATACTAAATCTGTGATCAACAGCAAATTCCATTAAGAAGTGGAGATATTATACTGGAGAGTATTATTTTAAGTGGAGATGCTTTATCAGTTCCTTTGTTCATTAGTTAATTAGCTTTTCTTTTTGAGTAGTGTCTACTTACTTTATAGTATCGCCTCTTCACGTAGTACAATTAAGATTTTTAATTGAATTTCATGTGTTAGTAGCTTTTTTACAAACAATAGTTACCACATTGCTTTACGGTTAACTTTTAATAGGTTGGATGAAGAGATTTCTTTAGAAATGGGGTACCATATACTGTACTGGACATATAAATATGAACAAACCACAATTTCTCTCTCCATCTTCAAGAAATTAACTCTCAATCATCCTTTATTCTTCCCCGGAGCAAGTTTTGTTGTTGTTGTTGTTGTTATTATTGTTGTTGTTGTTGTTTTAACAGGGTCTGGTCCCTATGAATAGCATCTCTGAAGCATCATCTTCAATTCTACAGAACATTCTGCCTGTAATTCTTCCAACACAAATTTACTCACATTCCTGATATTCCAGGGTATATACTTCACTTCCATAATCCAAAAGGATCATTTTTTAACCTTTCTTATTCCTTGTCTAGGTACACAAGAAAGGCCTAAATATTATAACTGCTATATAACAGTTGTGCCTAAATGTGTAGACAGGATAGAAATGTATTAAAGCATGTTGGGAAATGCATGGCATAGTTAATTTCACTCCTGTCTAAACAACCATAATAACCCAAAATTGAGTTTGTTTTATGCTATCAGAAGACAAAGAAAACCACACTGTATTTCAAAATTTGTAGACAATTATTATAAACCTTATACTCTAACATTTCTAAATATTAGTTACAGATATATTTGTTTTACTTTTGTACTTTTTTGCATTAGAAGGCAAGTCAAAGAGTACTGTTAAAAATCATACAAAATTTTAATGAACAAAATAACAAAATAGGGAGCCATTTATATCATGAAGCTATTTTTTTCCTAAGTAAGTCCTCAATCCAAGTCTGAAAGCTTCTGTTTCCTTCACTTCTGAGAACTTTATTTCTATCTCCACAGTTCTTCTCAGAAGAATTATCTTCTCTTTTATTTAAACATATCATATCATGTCCCTTCTAGGATTGTAATGAGTTGCAATCAACTCAATGAGACTGAGTTTGGGGGACAAAAAGTTAGTTGGAGCCAAGATGCTCACTTCAAATTAAAAATGCTAAACCATGATCTCAAATTCAGGAGCTATCATATCAATGGTTGCGATCTGTTATCAATTTGAGAGGATTAAATGAAGAGGTGGAGTTTAGCCTGTCAATCAGGTGGCAGTTTGATGACCTCATTTGGAGGTGCTAAGGAGATAAATAGCTCACTGGAGGTGTGACACAGGCTCATTCCCTTGGAGACATTGCAATTGATGAGACACATGGAGTTGTGCTAGCGCTGTGAGCAGGAGGAGTCATATGGAGACCCCTGCCACTGCTAAGATGCTTCCAATGCCACTGGAGCCACAAGACTTCCCAAGCCATGGCCTGGGATCTTCCTGCATTCAGGGTCCTTGCATGTGTTTCATTAGTCTGAAGACAAATTTATAGATTGGTATCAGATACATGGGCTAATATCAGACTTATGAACTTGATCAGGACTTGGGATAGTTTCTCAATATTCAATTACTCTTGTATACAAAACTCTTTCTTATACATGTGTGAATCTCCCTGGATTTATTTCTCTAGTCAACCCTGACTAGCACAATGATAGTTCTTCTAATTTTCCATCCTCTTATATGATCCCTGGTGGTGTGGTGAGTCACAGGTTGGACTGCTAACCATAAGGTCAGCAGTTTGAAGCCACCAGATTTTTGTGGGGAGAAAGATCTGGATTTCTACTCCTATGTAGATTTGTCATTTTGGAAACCTGTCCTATAAGAAAGACATGAGTCAGAATCAACTTCCTGGATTTTTTTTTTTTTTGGTGACCTGAACTATCAGCCCCATAGATGGTGTTCAATTGATGCCAAACCATTGCTGTCAGGTCCATTCTGACTCATGGCCGCTCACGCCATTGGTAGCACTGCTCAATGGGGTTTTCTATGACCCTTCTTACTTTTGTGATGTAAGGCAAGACAAGATATAAAATTAAGGAAGAATGATTTATTCTGAATATTTAAAAAATTCATTTCAGATTGAATATGAATTTGATGAAAGAGAAAGCAGGCATGATTTTGTTGGTCATTTTAACTCATAAAATTAGCAAATCTATAAAACTAGACAGTGCTGTTCTGTTTGGCTTCTTGACCCATGACTAAGCTATTCTTACACAAACTCTTTTCTTTGCAGTAACTGCAGGGAAACAGATTTTGATAGTAAAATTCACTTGGCAAATTGCTTACAACAGGTGTGTGCATTCTTTATCCTTTCATCTTAATTATTTAGCTGTTTCTGGCATGGCAGACCGTTCCTTTGGGAGAAATTAACCATATTGCATCCTACCCGCATAGACATATTCCTCTTTCACTCATTCACTTATTTTTGAGTTAGCACAAATTAAAAAGGTATTTTGCAAGGAAAAATTCAATCATGGAAATTCCTGGTGGAACTGCTACCAAATAAATATGAGAGGCAAATATGCACTAATCCTGTTTAATAATATTGGTAATGACATAAATACATCTGATTTTTATCAAAAATCAGATTTTCTTTTCCTTTTAATTAGAATGGAAATGTTTTGAGATGTTTTTGCTTTCTTTAAATGATTTACCATGTAAATACTTCAATAATATTTGAAAGTCCAATTTTAATTCTTTAGAATAAGTACTTATGAACTTTATCCTGTGAATTTGACTCACTTAGCCAATGAAATAACAGTTTTTAGCATATATTATGCAGTTACCCAATATTTGTAACTTCTCTTGAGGAGGGAAGGGAAAAAAGGAAAAGCTTATATTAAGGGCTCAAGAAGAAAATATTTTGGAAATGATAATGGCAGCATATGACACATATTCTTGAAACAATTGATATATGAAGTTATAACAGTCATAAGAGCCCCCAAAAATGATTTAAAATATATATATTTGCCACTTTTCCTCCCTCCCTGTTAACTCCCACCTCCAAGCCTTCATGGTGTAGTGGTGAAGCATTAGGCTGCAATCACATCCTTAAAAGTTCGAAACCACTAGTAGCTATGCAGGAAAAAGCCTGAACTTTCTATTCCCATAAACAATTAGAGTGTCTGAACCCCATGGGGGGTGGGGATAGGGGGTGGCACCAGGAGTCAGGACTGACTTCATGGCAGTGAGTTTGGTGACTCAATGTTGTATTCAGTACATCTAGTCAAGAACAATTTAGGAAGAGAAAGATCAGAATAAATGATTCGGATGTCCTAAAAATAAGAAAATCAAGTCGTATCTAAAATTACATTAAACACAAGCCTGAAAAGTAGCCATCAAAACAAACCAAATGGAAATAAAGAAAAAAATCAAACTATATACCCTAAAGTCCCCATTATGTGTAAGCAACCCTACTCTTACAGTAATTAGAAACTCCAGATGAGTATTGATAAGTTCAAAGATTTCTTTTGGGGGAGGGTGGTAAGTAAACTAGACTGTAATCAGAGAAGTAGTACTTGTTGCTTATGAGACTAACTTGGTCTTCTGGGTGTATACCCATGTCCTTTCAGTTGTATCACATATAAGATGGGTAAAATAGTAATCTGTAGTACTTTAACTACATGAAATATCGCAATATTATTATTCTTATTATTACTATGACTTGACTCCCCTTTCATGTCTAGTTGCATGAAGCAGTACAGATCAGGCTCTTTGCTGAAAATATTATATTCCACAATACCCGCTCAAAGGAATATTAGCTCCTTTTTTCTATTCATGGTAGCAGGATATGCCTGCTGGTTGCTCACAAATTCTACTTTCTGACCAATAATTGTATGCTTAATTCATACCTCATTATGTTTATTATATACTGTCATTTCTATTACTATCTTGCCATGCCCGTTACTATCTTCTGAAATAAATTACTTTTCTAAATATAAGGCTTTAGAAATCCAGAGGTCATATGAATCTTTCTTTTGATAAGTAAATAACATTTAAATAATAAAACAACCACAATAACAATGAGTTATCCTATCACAATCAATTTGTATAGGCTTTGTGGTTCAAAAAACATTTTGAGATGCACTATCCCATCAAATCTTCTGAACATTCTTGCCAAGATGGCAGATAGCAATATCCCTTTTAAAAGCTGACAGTATGAATTGATTTTGTAAGGAAGTGGCAAAACCAAAATTTAAGTCATGTCTTTCTAATCCTAGAACCCTTTTGCTCTATCAGCTTATCTTTCTGAACACAAGTTTTCATGCTGATGGATTGATTGACTTAACTTGATGGTGTTTAGGTTTATTGACTTTTAGCGTTTCCTCAAAAGTTCTTCTGCCTTTCCATATATTTTTCATTACTTTATTTTAAACCATGTATCTTTTTATTTGGTATGCATAGCTTTCATCAAGGACATGGCAGGTACTCTGACAGCTATTTAAAAAACACAGCACACTCATTGCTGGTAGATCTATTATGACTCCTGTTTAACACAGGATCAGAGTCGCCACTGCTCTCAAGGGTTTTCTCTGCCTACGAATTTGGAAAGGGCATCCTCCAGCTTTCTTGTGTGGTGTCACTGGGGATTCAAACCGCAACCATAAGTATTTGTACCATTCGGGGACCTTCTGAGAGCTATGAGGAATTGGTAAAAGTGCTTCTTTGAGGCCAGTATATCTCCTTCAGTGTGGTAAACTCCTCCAGGAAATAAATTATGATTTTGTGTCATACAAGGAAACTCTAAGCAATTCCTCAACTCTTTGCTTTCTTGGTCCAAATGTTTCTCTTCTGTATATAATTTGCTCTCCTCTTTCATGGAACACACATCACTATTAATCTGTTTTACACAAAATCTATAACATAAACACCTGTGAATAAGAAGTGCCCTCTATACCACACCCATTTTCCTCTTTCTTTGGAGTTTTAGGTTATTTTAGTGTCTTTACTTTTACCCAGTCTAGTGGTAATCATTCTATTTTCCCTTGTGTGTTTATGAGTGTGTTCAATCTCCAATAATGCTTTGAAATGAAATTGCTCCTTTCAAACCCTTAACCAAATAAGAAAGTATATTGCAAATCTTCTTTTCCTGGCACACTCTGTTAACTGATTTTGCTACTCACTTCCTTTTCTTCTAAAACATATAGTCTTTAAGATTATATTTTTGTTTTTCTAATTAAGAAATCTTAACATTCCTTTCTGTCTTCAAGTTCTTCTTCTCTCTGTTTCTTCACTGTTTACCCACACTCAAGATCATATACTCTGTATCAAGGACATATGAGACACACTACATATTACCCTCCACTTAGATGGCACCCTTGCAGCACCATCATATTCAAAATTGAACTTCCTGATTTTGACCGCACATATTGATTGCCTTCCTCTGACCCAATTTCTCCCAGGAGCAAAGGTATTTTGCTATTTTAAGGACTGTTTCTCATTTTTTCTTTCCTCTTATGTCTTTCAGTTACCAAGTGCTACAATGATACCAATATGGTGCTTTCCAAACCTGAATTTTAAAAAGTGGCATTATTGGGATGTACCCATCCATCCAAAACAATCACTGCAGACTCTGGATCTGCAGATCACGAAGACAACAGGTATCTTGGAGAAGCTTTACTTGAGCAAAACCAAGAGAGAAAAATAGGCAGGCTGGAAGTTATACACATGAATATATGATTTTGGGGATCCAAATATTTCCTAAATATATCCCCACTTGAGATAGTTAAGGTTTATTGTACCTACCTGGTCAACAAACACATATGGGATTAATTTAAGGACAGAAAGAAAAATGGCTTGATAAGTTTCGGCTTTTGGGTTCTTGGGTCTCTCGTTTTCTGATGGTCGGTTCAGGATGCAGCTGCCTTAGCCAGTTCCCTGGTTCAGCTTACAAGGCTCACTTCCCATGAGACATCCCTTAGAAGGATCTACATGGACCTACCCCAATGTATCCCTGGGTGCTGGAACAGCCATGTGGAGAATTCTGTCAGTGCTGGGATGCCTACATGTTCAGGGATTTGGGATTTATGGGCTTGGGCAGCACTGAGTTGGGATGATTTCTGAATGCCTTTACAAGTCTCTCTCTTTACCCTTTACAAGTCTCTCTCTTATACATATGAGGATTCTGTGGATTGGTTTCACTAGTTTACCCAGACTAACACATTATGATAACTTGGAAGTGGGGTACTTGAGAAACGAAACTTAAGATGGGTACTAGATATTTGTTTGACCACCCCCTCATGGTAGTGTTCCTTGTTTGACTAGTCAGGAGTTAGATAAAACTACACTGGTTATTTGGTTGTATTCTGGAAAGAATATGGGAAGTATGAAAATAGAAAGTTTGTAGGTCCATTTGCTTTAAGCCATTAAAATTTGATCTTTAGATGGATTTAGGCCACATCTGCAAAAAAAAAAAAAAAACTTTGAAAAGATATGTGACAGCCAGTTCTTTGGAGTACTCAGAAATCAGCGGCCTTTGTCGGAAGTGGAATAAAATCTGGAACCATGAAGAAAACTCCTCTGTAGGACTCAACGTTTAATAGAGACCATGGCCAGGCTGAGATGCTTGCTAGCTGACCACCTGGATCTACTTGTTGAGTGGAAGTGGGAGAAATGAAGCAATAAAGAGAATGGCTGTGTGTGGCCCTTGACACCTGTGGACTTGGTTTACAGGACAAAGAGGAG
This sequence comes from Nesogale talazaci, assembly GCA_004026705.1. Lineage (NCBI taxonomy): Eukaryota > Metazoa > Chordata > Mammalia > Afrosoricida > Tenrecidae > Nesogale > Nesogale talazaci. The sequence continues at coordinate 16,878 of PVJH01009722.1, read as the reverse complement.
AAGAGGAGAACAGATTGGCTGGTCTAATGTTCATGATCTAGCATGAAAGGTGCTAGGCTTGTTGAGTACTGATAAGAGTCCCTGGTTTAAAGGCAAGGCAACCAAAGGGCACCCTGGAGAGGCTAAGTAAGGCAGCTCACACTGAGTTCACTTGAACTAAACCAGATGAAGAGAAGTGATTTGAGCCTGTGAACTGGAGCATACTGCTGCAGACTTTATGGGTGGACTGTCCTGATGTGACTTTCCTTATGAATGCAGACTTCACATGGTTCCAACTGGAATGAAGATTCTTCACATTGAAAAATATGATTGTCTCCTCAGAACACTGGGTTGATGTAAGTGGACAGTGTAGGCAATGGATACTCCAGATTGGGAGGATAAAGGCATGAAGTGGTTGGCTTACAAACTTCCATAGGTTGGGGAATGTGTTCATAGGGTTATAGGATTAAGATGTGGGTGTAACTTAATTGCAATTGTTAGGCTAAAGAATTGTGCACAGGTGACAATTTAGCAAGGGGTCAGATTGAGATAGTTAAGGTTTATAGTGCCAACCTGACTGATAAATAATGTGGGATTAATTGAAGGGCAGAGAGATAAATGGCTCAGTGATCCTCACCTTTAGAATTCTTGGGTCTCTTCTTCTCTTATATTAGGACTAGAGTGTAGCTGCCTGAGCCAGTTCCCTTCTTCAGGTGGCAGGGCTCACTTCCTGCAAGACATCCCTGAGAAGAAGCCAGTTTGACCTACCCTGATGCAGTCCTGGGTGCTGGAGCACCCAGTAGTAGAGACACCTATTAGTGATAAGATGCTTACATGCTCACTGATTTGACTTTTCTCCTGCACTCCAAGTCATTGCATGGATTTTGTGAGACTGAGGACTATGTAGATGGGTGCCATACATACGGGCTAATGTTGGACTTTGGGGTTTGAACAGCACTGGGTTGGGATGCTTACTTAATGTACACTTATCCTTTATACAAAACTCCCTCTTATACTAGTGAATTTTGGTCGCTTGGTTTCCTCAGGTCACTCAGACAAACACACCACTGTTGAGGACTTTAACAGCCTAAATTCTTTTTTTCCCTCCTCACTGCCCTCTGTTGTTGGGAGTAGGAGGCCCAGCCTTGCTCCTGGAGAGTTGCTGCTGGATTTGAACCTCCACTCCAACCCAGTGGGCCACAGTCCCAGGCACAACCACTATGCCACTGGGGCTCAGTCCCAGCCTAAATTCTTTCAGGGTTTTATTAATGTAGCTATATATATAAACAGCTATTATAAAATGCAGGTTATTTTAATTCATGGAAGGACTGCAGCATGCATTATTTCATAGTACATGGTCAGAAGATGATATGAGTGCTAGCATTCTCTGCTACTTTGGTGTAATTTCTCAGATGAGAAATGTTATGTTTTGAACGGTTAGTTCAATGTATTGTGGCTACAGTCTCCCTGGTCTACTATGCCAGGCTGCCATTTTGCTTGTTCTTGGATCAGACAGGTGACATTTGTTCCAGCTGACCAATCTTGTGGTCAAAATACTTAGACCCTGGTCTAGCAAGGACCACATAAGATCTAGTTTGTAACGTTGCCACTCGGCTTGGAAGCGCTCAAAATACAAACCATTATACCTACTTAATAGCATTGTTTTTCCTCAGTGCATCTTCCTTCTCGGAGGATAGACTTTTTCACCATCCTCCATGGACAGGATCCTTTCTCTGACCACTGTGCTTTTGGTACTGTTCCTCCTCAAATGTTCTGTGCACTAAGACGATGACCCTGAGGGATTTTTCAGGTCTGCAACTGAGCTCTGTCTCCTGTAAAAATAATCCACCATTGAAAGTCAAAGGACGGTATTTTCCAAAGTAAGGAGAATCAGGAGAGAAGGAGGCCAGCTTTCATCTTAATTAAAATAAATAGGTTTTTTTTATTATGTTCTAAAATAGAGAAGCCAGTGATATGCTCAGATTTTATCTGCTGTGTGTGTATATATTGAACAATATGTGAAAAGAACCAAATTATATGAAGTACAGATTATCTCAGAAAATGTGGTCACAAGAGGGCCACAATATTATTACCCATCATGATCTTCTGCTCTTAGAAAAATCTTGGATTTTTAAATTTTTAGTGTTCAGCATCTTAATTCATCAGCTATATTGCTAGCACCTTGAAGGGATTGACATATGCTTCTTTAAGTCCCTGCAAGGGCATTTTTTGTTGTTGAATGAACACCCCTATAGCTGAAAGGAATGTGGAAAATTTTATCTAGGCGCTAAATGATCAATTCCACATGTAAATGAATTACATCCTGTTAGAACCTATTATATGTTATTGTATAGTAACATATTTCAACTCTGGTAGAAAAGAGGTTAGCAATAACCCAAATATTTGCATAATAAAATATCTCCTCTCTGGTGCATGTGTGCCTAACTTCTCACATGGCCATATGTTCCCTTCACCAAATAACATCACCTTCAATCACCTTTCCCTTTCTTGATGGTTCCTAAAAGTTCAAAGAAAGAAGATAAATCAAAGCAGATTCTCAGTAGTTACTTAGCAGGCTAAGCTTCTCTTAATCTCTGCATTTCCAGACTATCTCCTAGGAAGTAGCTTGGGAACAGATAGATGAAATAGGACCTTCTGTCAAGTTGGAAAAGATCCCACACTAGCGTGAGACAGGTAGCACTTTGCTCTGGTCACTGATTGAGCCCTTTACTGAGGATTTACACACAGTAAAGAAGCATAATCTGACTTAGAAGCTCAGGTTTGGTGTTGAGAGGATCATACAAAGAGGATTGTGACCCATACAAAGATATGTTGGCTGTTAAAATTATTTCATATAATACAATACCAAAGTATCAGGAAAGAGATAAGGTCTATCCAATGAGTTTCATCAAAGAATAGGATGTTTATGGAAAACCAAGGCAAAAAAATGTCGACTCTTTCCAGACTATCTGAATGTGAAATGTTTTAACAGGATTTGTTGCTAAAATAAAGAGCCCTGGCAGCACTGTCAGATAAGCCTGGGGTTTGCTACAGCAGGAAACACTCCCATTAGTGAGAATTAAAATAGTATGGAGCTTAACAAATATAATTCTAAATGCCTGTATATTTTCTGTCTAGTTTACAAATGGACCTCTGATAAAGAACCATACTAACTCAGGACATTTATTGGTTTGAGATTATAGGGGAGGGAAATGAAGGGAATGCTTCTTTCATATTAGAAGGTATCAAAATGAAAGTTAATTATTTCTAAAGCAGCTCAATGTAATAAAAGCATTTCTGTCCATGTTGCAGTGATAGATAAATTCAGGGAAAATCCCCCCCCCACACACACACACACACACAAACTTATTCATAGAGATTCAAGAGTTACAAACAGGTCATCTAATGAAATCCAAATGAACTGGCATCAGTTACAGCTAACCAAAAGTTTCTTAAGCTGTTCATTTTTTACAAGAAAGGACAGCCTCAATATAGCAACTTGTGGGTTTGAACTGCTGATCTTGAGGTGAGCAGCCTAGTATTTAATCCATATTTCCACTGGAGCTCCATATGAAGGATGGCATATGATCCTTTGTACTCTTATTTTAAGGCTTATATCTGAAGAGATAATAAAACTGCCTGGTGGTCATGTTTTATTTGACATTTCAGAATGGAACATGGCAGCTTTACAGCAACATTCTCAGGCTACAGAAAGTTAGAAATAGGAACATGTAAAAAAGTCATCATATTTAGCCCTCTTATTATTACACCCAGAAAATTTTACATATGGCTACAGGACAGAAAACAATGCAACGACAACCAAAAGAGTAGCAAGCAAGCAAACAAAAAAAGTACACCCTGTCAGCTTTATTTTGTTGATGCAAAGACACATCACCAGTAGAAGGATGGTGGTTAGACAAGTCTTTTGTTTTCTGTGCTATGAGGAAGGAAAACTGAACTCCCAACCCTGACGACTCATTGGGTCACTGCAGCTAATCCTTGGTTTTCTTCAATTGAATACAATTAAATAGCCACAGAAAAATGAGAGGCAAGGCAACTCTGTGATGTTGGTGAATGAAGCAGTTATATAACCACAATTGAATGCAATCTGACCATTATTTATCACATAAAAACACTATATATTCCTATCCCAACTAATAAGAGTGACTCTAGGGTCTTTGTCCATTTGTTCTTTCTACTTTATAGATAATGTTTAATAACATTTAAGGTACTCAGACACAGGTGTACTACTGCCTGACAACATTCAATCTGCTTTCTAGAATTTTCCACAAAGTTCCCAAAGACAAGCTCAACTGCCATGTCCTTTCTTACAGCATCAGGCTGAGCCCCACAAAAAATACATAGAATGCATAGAAAGCCTCTGAGCATGAGACTTTAAGAAAGGACATAGCATTCTGACTCATAGTGACCCCACAAGGTGGAGCAGAGCGTTTCTTTCTGCCACTGCAATTCATCTTTCCCCTTTGTATGGTCAAGAGGTTTTCAACTACTAATCTGGTGCACAACAGCTCAACTAGGAAATTCTGCATGATCTGACCCCATCACACTGGGGTGCAACACTAAGGGTGTGCAACAGTGCGGCAAGGGGATCAAAGCAGTCACATCCCTGGGGTATACCAGAAATAGACTTTGGGGACAGAGTGGGGCACACTACCAGATTGAACTGGAAAACCCTTCTAAAGGTTAAAACATAGACTTAGAACTATTTGTGGGGCCCTTTTCATCATTAAGAATCTTTTTGGATATCTGTTGGCTTTGTCTTCCTTTATTGTTTTCTTTGGTTCTGACTTGATTTTTCATTTACTAATGTCTGCACATGTCTATCTCTAAAAGATAGGTGGGATAAACAATTCAGAGGAGAAAACAATGGGACTGACGGGTGTGGGGGGGCACAGGAGAAGGGGAAGTGGGAGAAAGGAAGATGGGATCAACCAACTCAGGGACAAGAAAGCAATAAGTGAATTCAAATCTCTGGAGAAAGGAGCATAGGGTGTGTAGGGGGAGCTTGATCAAGGGCAAGGTATCAGTGAGGAATTACCGGAACCTGAACGAAGGCTGAATATGACAATGGAACAAAAGGTAAGTAAAGAAAAGTAGAGGAAAGAACTAGGAGGCAAAGGATATTTTTGAGGTCTAAATCCAGGCATGATTATATGTAAATATATTTATAGAATGATAGGGAATATATATATTATTTATATGTTAGATATTAAGGTAGCACATGGACATTGGGCCTCCACTCAAGTACCCCCTCAATGCAAGACTGCTTTGCTCTTTGCTCTAATAATCTAGCATTTTTTGATGTCCAACTTCCAGACACAATCGCTGAAGACAAAATGGATGCATAAGCAAATGTGGTGAAGAAAGCTCATGATGCCCAGTTATCAAAACATTTGGAATCTAAAAGGCTTGAAGATAAACAAGTAGCCATCTAAGTGAAAAACAACAAAACACACATGGAAAAAGCAAGCCAGCCAATGTAATCATGAGGTATCTATTGGATCAGGTATCAGGCATCAAAGAGCCCAAACCAAAAAAAAATATTGATTTGAATGAGGGAGAGAGAAAAGTGGAGACCCATAGCCCATCTGTAGACAATTGGACAGCCCCTTACAGAAGTGTCACAAGAAAGAGATGAGCCTGTCAGGGCGCAGTAGAGCACCAATGAAACATACAAATTCCCTCTAGTTTTTAATGCCTCCTCTCCCACTACTATCATGACTTCAGTTCTACCTTACAAAACTGACTAGACCTGAACATATATACTGCTATAGATAAAAGCCCACAACACAGGAAATCCAGGACAGATAAACCCCTCAGGACCAATAGAGATACCAGGAGACGAAGGGAAAGGTTTGGGGAGAAAGGAGGAATCAATCACAAGGATCGACCCCCTTCCAAGGGGGGGGGGGGGAGCAGCAGAAAAGTGGGTGAAAGAGACGATGTAAGATATGAGAATAATAATTTATATCTTATCAAGGGTCCTTGAGGGAGGGAGGGTAGGTGGGGGAGGGAAAAATGAGGAGCTGATATCAAGGGTTCAAGTAGAAAGAAAATGCTTTGAGAATGATGATGGCAACATATGTACAAATGTGCTAGATACAATGGATGTATATATGGATTGCAATGATTGCTGTAAGAGCGCCCAGTGAGAGTATTTGAGGGAAAAAATAAAAACTGCATATATAACATGAACATTATGTATGGTTTCTCGAGAGGACAGTACCTCCGTTCTTGTCTTCTCACAAGAAAGAATTCCTGCCAAAGCTTATTTTGTAATCCCTGTGGTTTTAGTAGGGAGGAGGGAAGTTTCAGTTTTACAGTCTTGAAAAAGTACATGCCACTTCAGGGAAGCATGCCTACCTGTGCAGAAACCCAGCTGGGGTTCACAACCTGGCACAAGCAACCTCATGGAATAGTGCCTCCCCACATGCAGATCACAACACTGCATGAGCAGGGTCAGGAGAGTCGGGGAGCAGGGAAGGAGAGCTTCCTGACAATCAGGAGAAAGCAGGCGCAGTGAGCAAGCCTAGGCAGACACCTGAGAATCCCATTCAGGCCTGGAGTGGGCCCTGGGCAATGAGCCTGTGCCCCAAACTCTGCCCTGCCTCTGACCAGGATAAGGATAAAAAGAGCAAGAAGAAATCCTAGAAGTGGCTCTCTCCCCTTATGCTAGCCGACTCCCTGGCTAGGGGAAAGAAGGACTCAAGGTATTGGTCAGTCCCCTTGTCTGGGTTACACTCACCTGGATAATGTCACCAGCTTAGGTCTAGTTTGAACCACTCAGGCATACCTCCCACCTGGCTGGGGGCTTGAATTGGAGCATGCTCAGTTAGGATTTTCATAGGTGTCTAACGGTCGTCTAATTTCTTCCCAACCTCTTTTGTGGGGGTCTTTTCAGACATGGGAGGGACAACCCCCTGTCCCCATCCTTAGACATCACATTTACTGAAATATACTTCTAAATTTTACTACAGCTAACAATTATTATTACTTGCTGTCACCTCATTATCTCTCCAAATTACATATTTCGATGACTTTCATATTGACTCTAATTAAAGAAAAAATGTTAATGGTTTATATTTCTAGATAAAATGAATAGGATTCTCTCCCATTTGAAACAACTCAAAATATGGACACAATACATGAAACTATGGTGCAGGAGTTATTGGACATCAGAAATGAAGACTGCTGATCCAAGATATGGGAAACAAGCACACTGATGTTTTCAAATTTTATGTCTGTGTTCTAGGATTCAGTGCTATGCAGAAGGGGAAAATCAAGCAGAACCCCGTGGCCTCTCTGAATTGAGTAGACAGAACTGGTAATTTATGGACAAAACTGGTATATTTTTAGCACAAGCTCTCACACAGAAGAAAACCCCACAAAGACTTGTCTGCAACGATCTGTAGATCATTATCTTCCATTTTTCGGTGGAGCTCTGTATGGTCCATGTGGGAATTGAGAGAAAAAAGCTGATGCAGCCACTAGGAATTAACTTTCTTCTAAAAGGGCAGGCTCTGTGCGTCTTAGTATCTCAATTACAACTATTCCACTCTACCCTGACAGCCTCCAAGAAGTCGAAGGAAATCCTCAAATGATTACCTACATTTTAATTGAATATTATCTACAGCCAGGATCCCTGGCTGTGGTCGAGTTTTGGTCAGCTAACAGCAGGTCACACTCACCAGACTCTTTGTGGGGAAAAGATGAGGCTCTCTACTTATTATTGCAAAATCAATGGATCAGGATGCTTGCCTCATAAAAATGCCAAATATTTTTGAGATAGATGCATAGATTAACAAATATTTAATATATATAAAAAAGGAGTTTGATGAGATTTCATAATCCTGAATAAAACTGTGTCCTGGAGGGAAGAGGGCAAAAAGTTTTTATAGAAGGTCCAGGTGAGGAGTCGTGGGATGGCTGAGGTCTTGAGCAAAGAAAAGTGGAAACTTGATTTCTTCTTTTGTTCTTTAGTCTTCTGTCTGTTGTTGGCTGTGTTGCTTTATCTAGGAGCACTGGTTGCATAGTGGGTTTTTGTTGGGCACCTAACCCCAAATTCAATCATTCAAAAACTACCAGTCCATGTTTGAAAAAGTATGAGGATTTCTACTCCCATAAAGAGTTACTCTGTGAGAAACTCAGAGGGGTAGTTCCACCCTGCCATACAGGAGAGTGATGTTTTGGCATTGACTTCCTGGCAGTTTGTTTTTTGGTTTGGTTACTCTCTCAGACAGATAGTTTCCAACACAGCCACTGATTCTGGACTTCCTGATAGTTCTTAAAGAGAGTTTGCTGGTTTTTCTTTATTGTGAATGTTGCACAAGAAATATGTCTATGTTTCTTCATACTAACAATAGTTTTGAAAGTGGGGGCTGGCCTAATTATGCTAGGGGGAAGAGTGAGAGGGGCCAGCATTGTTATAAAATGGAATTATCTCAGTTCTGTACTGCCATCATACATCTATCAAGATTGAAACCTTATGTAATAGTTCTACCTGTCTAATAGATGTGTTACGAGTTATGATCAAATTAAGGGTGGTAGCTTGCCAGCCATAATTTTCTGATCCTGGGTTAGAGTTTGAAAATCCAGAGATAATATTGGGCATACCTTCACTTTGGGTTTAAGACTTATCTGATCTTATTAATGAAATTCAAAATCAAGACCCAATGAATTAAATAGCTTCTAAATAACTTAACTACACCTCAGAACAAAGTTCAAGCTATTTTAAGGAATCCAGAAATATCTAGGAAACAGCAAAATAAAACTTGCAGTTTCTTACTTGTATTGGATATAAAAGTGTCAGTTATGTAAAGATTCAGGGAACCGTAGCCACCTCACATAGGGAAAAGCATAGTTTTTTTTTGTTTGTTTGTTTTTGGGCATCACTGCCCTCTGGCGGTGGGAGTAGGAGGTCCAACCTTTTGCTCCTGTGGAGCCGCTGCTGGAATTGAACCTCCATCCCAGTGGGCCACAGTCCCACGCACAACCACTACACCACTAGGGCTCAGCCCGGGAAAAGCATAGGTAATTGAAACTGAACCCCCAAAGGGCACAGAGAGCAGAATGAGCATAAATAGGCAATCAAATGGGAATATAAACTACATCGCATGCACTCAATAAACTAAAGAAAAGGTAGACACACAAAAGATAAAATAAAAAACTGTAATTGATCTTCTAATGAGGGAAGCTTCGATGTCCAATATAAAAAAAGGTATTTAACTATGGATTAAAGATTGGTAAAAGAAATGATTACTAATAAACACAGAAATGAAAACATTCTCGATAAGACAGAAATGGAAGAAAAGATGGTAAGCAATGAATTGTCTATGAACAGTGGGGCAATTTATATAGGAAAAAAATACATGTAATTGAAGTCTCTAAAAGAGAGAGACAGGAAAATAGATCTGAAGTTAAATGACTGTGTTAGTCTGGGTAGACTAGAGGAACAAAATTTCAGAGACATGCATATAGATATAAGAAAAGGGTTTATATACAAAAGAAATGTGACACTAAGAAGGCATGCCAATCCAGTCCAATGGAAAGTCATAAGTCCAATAATAACCCATATGCCCGAAATCAGTCTATAAAGTCTGCTTCTGACTCAGGAAGTCACAGGTCAGTGGGTGCAGAAAGCTGGCAGTGGTCTCCCTATGGCTCCTCGCTTCCAGGGCTCAGGTCCATCAACAGCATGCCACTCCAGCTTCAGAGGTCTGTCTTCATCAGGGCAAAGCTGTGTGGTGTCTCCACCAGCTACTCCAGCCTCCCAGCCGCCGCCATTCTGTGTTGCCTGTGGTTAATCATCTCTCAAACTAACTTCCAACAACTAGGGAAGATAGCTTCTCATCTTCACGAGGGAAATATCGTGAGATTTCCCTGCAGTCTCAGGTGAAAGCCATGCCCACATAAAGGCCTCATCCACTACTCAATGGCTATCTCCAGATTAACAGGCTAGATTCCACCCCTATATTTCAATCATAAAATTAGCATAAGCACATGACTGCCACAATGACAAAACATTTCTCAAATGTAATGAAAACTAAAACCCTCAAGGATCACAGAGTTGGAAAACAATGAATGTTCTTGGTTACCAACCAACATGTTGGTGTATTGAATTCATCCAAATGCACCAAAGAAGAAAGGACTGGCAATCTTCTTTCAAAAAAATCAACCCATGCATCCCTCATGGAGCACAGTTCTATTCGAACACACATGGCATGGTTTCCGTGGAACTGGACTTGACTCTTCGTTTGCATTGTAAACCCATAGAGCCAAAGAGCTTAATGAACTCAAAGAAGAGGAAGCATGAAGAAAACTACAGTAAGACCTCGCTCATGAAGTTTCTTGACATTGATGAAAAGCAGAAAATAGTGACATTGCCAGAGAAGAAAAATACATATACCCCCCTAAAAGCAAAGATTGGAATAGCATTAAATCTCTTGTCAAAATAGTGCAAATTAGAATACAGCAGCATCATGTAAAGGTAGAATGAAATAACATGTCTCAAGCCAGAATAATGTAAGAAGCAACAAGATTCTTTCTTAATGATGTCAAAATATGGCTTTCCCAGCAAATAGGGGTTGAAACTATCATCCCCTACAGACATACACCACTACCATTTATGAAAAGTGTTTTATGCAAAAGGAAAACGAAATGATGCAAAGGTATACCGCAGCACAGACTTGGAGAATGCAAAATTGATTATAATATGGTTAAGTATAAAATATAATTGTTTCTTGCTGTTGCTAAGTGCCATGAAGTCAGTTCTGACCAAGTATCATAGAACAAAACCCTTCGTTGTCCAGCACCATCCTCAAAATTGCCCTTCTACGTGAGCCCAATGTTTCAGCCACACTGTCAATCCACCTCTCTGTTGCCTCTCTACGTTTCCAAATATAATATCACTCCTGACAGCATGCCCAAAGTGTGTAAGATGAAGTCTTTAACTCCAAGGGGCACTCTGCCTGTACTTCTTTCAAGACAGCTCAGTTTGCTCTTTTAGCAGGTCATGATATTTTCAATATTCCTCTACAGCACCACAAATCAAATGCGTCAATTCTCCTTTGGTCTTCTTTATTCATTGTCCAACACTCATATTCATTTGAGGCAATTGAAAATACCATTACCTGGGTCAAGCTCACCCTAGTCCCCAAAATAACAGCCTTGTTTTCTCTTACTCTAAAGAAATCTTGTGCAGCAGTTTTACCCGACACAGTTCCTCCTTGGATTCCTTTACTACTGCTTTCATAAACATTGACTGACGATCCCAGCAAGACCATTCAACAAGATGCTACCTATTGATCTCGTGGTGAGTATTTTGATCTCCTTTGCCTTGAGTTGTAATCCCTATTGAAGGCTGCAATCTTTGGTCTTTATCACCAAGTGCTTCAAGTCCTCCTCATATGATCACAATGAGGTGTGCTAGATTTCTCATTCTTCTCAAGGCTATTCATAGTTTATGACCAACACACTCATACTTGGTTTTATTGATCCTGTCAAGGCCATTGACTGTGTGTGTTACTATTGATTATATGTCTTTAAATATAATCCGTTTTTAAAATTTTAAAATTAGCCAAGTGCTTTGGGGTTTATAGGAGTTCTGAAGTAGTGCAAATTGCTGAACATTTCGATATTAATTGAATGATTGGTGCTTTGAACACAGTGTGTTAGTCTTGGTTAGAATAAAGAAACACATTCATAGAGACTCATATGTGGATAATAAAGAGGTTTATTTATAAGAGCAATTGAATATTGAGAAATCATCCCAGTTCTGTTCAGAATAAGTCCTTAAGTCCAATATTAGCTCATATACCCAATATCAATTTGTAACATCCTCTTCAGACTCATAAAACACATACAATAATGTAGAATGCAGATCACAGACCAGTGGGTTGGAAGTCTTCTGGATCCAGTAGTATTGTAAGCCTCTTGTTGCTGGCAGGGCATTCTTTGTGGCTTCTCTAGCTCCAGAGCTTTTCAAGTGACCAGCTTTTAAGTAGGACACCTTTAACCGGGGGGAGGGGGTGTTCTTGATTAAAAACTTGGTCTATATGGAACAACAAAAATATTCATTGAATGGAAAAATAGCATTGTAATATATTTATTTATTTTTACAATACCGCGGGAGGTGGGACAAATTGTTAAAAAGTGAGACATCTTTATTACAATACTTTATTGTGGCTTCTCCACCTCCCAGGGTATAAGCACAATGCGTTCTGTCAGTTGAGGATCTCTCAGGGAAGGAGGACAGAGAGAATATCTTTTCAGTCTTCAAGGAGGGAAATATAGGAATACCCAAACTCATCAGGGGAAGATCATGCCCACAGAAAAGCCTCATTGGCTATGCCCCATTAGACAAAGTAGACTCCACCCTTCACTCGTAATCCACTCAACTCCCAAATTGACAACAGATTATGTAACTACCACACCTAGCAGTAGCTTGGAAGAAAGTCTAGTGATATGCTTCTGTAAGGTTGTTGTTGTGGTGGTTTGATGCCACTGAGTCATTTCCAACTCAAAGAGGCCTTGTGCACAACAGAACAACATGCTGCTCATTGCTGTACCATTCCTACAGTTTTGTTATGTTCAAGCTGCTCTGTCAATCCATATTGTTAAAGGTCTTTCTTTCTCTTTTACTCAGAGCTTTCACTTGCCAAGCTTGATGCCCGTTTCCATCGACTGGTTCTCCTCATACCATTAATATGTCCAAAACATGTGAAACAAAGTTTCTCATACCTTCTTCTGGTGGCAATTCTGATAGATTCTTTTGCTCTTCTGACAGTCTGTGACAGTCTGTGATATTTTTCTGTATTTTTCTCAACATCAGAATTTCAAATGAGATCAGGGATGTCCAGGGTCGTGTGGTCATAGGCAGCATCATAATTCAAATGAATCGATTTATAGTCTTCTTTATTCACTGCTCAGCCTATTTACTGCTAATGAATATGGAGCAATTGATAATACTATAGTTTGTTTCAAGCGTTCCTTAGTTCTCAAAATGATATCTTTGCTTCTTAATACTTTTGAGAGCTTTTATGTAACAAATTTGACCAATGCAATTTACCTTTGATTTATTGACTGCTACTTCCATGATGACTGGGTATGGTTTCAAGTAAAATGATGCCATCTTACCTCCATTTTTTTTCTCCATTTATCTTGATGTTTCTATTGGATCAGTAGCGAGGATTTTGTTTCCTTTGCATTGAGTTGTAATCCATACTGAAGGCTGTCATCTTTGATTTTCATCAGCAATTGCTTCATATCCTTCCAGCTTTCAGTAAACAAGTTTGGGCCATTGGCAATTGGAGGTTGCAAATAAGGCAGTCTTGATGGCACAGGCTTCTTCATATAGTCCCACTTCTCAGATTATTCCCTCAGCATGCAGATTAAATAAGTGTGGAGAAAAGATACAACCCCCATGTTCACAATCCCTAATTTTAATATAGATTGTATCTCCTCTTCAAGCGCCTTCTTTTTAGTACAGGTTGCAGATGAGCACAGGTAATTGTTCTTTAATTCCTTTTCTTTTCAGTGTATCCATATTTTGTCATCACTCATAGAATGCAATCCTTTGCATGAATTTTTTCTTCAGTTCTTTCAGATTGAGGCATGACCAGTACATTCTTCTTTCTTTGGACTTCTAACTTAACTTATAATTGTATAGTCCTACTTAAAATGCTTACTTTGTCTTCTTGAGATGCCCTTTATGTGTAGCTCTTTTGCTTCATCAATTCTTCCACAGTCACCAGCTTTGACTCTAGCACTGAGGCCATCTATTTCCCAAGGACTAAAGTGTCACAGCCATGACAATCCCAAGAAGCACAGCTCTACAGAATCTAGAATTTCCTAGGAGTTCGAATCAGACTGACTGAAATTGGTTTTGTTTGAAGGCTTATAACAGATCAAGATAGAGCATGACAGCAATTGCACAAAGACAGGGAGAGAAGAAATATGGAAGTTTATTATGGTAATAATATTCATACATAAATGGTAGATATTGATGTTTCAAAGACATAAATCATCAACCCTAAAGGAACCAAAAGCTGTCAAGATGCAGAGAGTCTGAATCACTCTTACAATGCTTTTGCATATGTACATTAGTAAGCTTCTCTGGAAAACATTTTGGCAGTTTATGAAAATGTTTAAAATGAAATTATCAGATCGCCAAACAATAGTGCTCCTAAGCATTCGTCCCAGATAAATAAAAGGTTAGCTCAAACAAACTGTAATCTAGTGGAGAGGAATAGCTAAGAGATAGAAGAAGGGCAGGTATGATGGTAAGAGAGGAGGAAGATAAAAGAAAACAGGAAACTTCTATGAAGAACAGCTATGGTTAAAGGTATAAACATAGGTATGTACTTATGTAAACATGTTAATTCATAAAAATAGAGGTTAGGATAGGGACATATATTTAAATGACAAAGCGTTAAAGAAGTGGATGGATTTTCAATCTCTGCTCAAGCCCTCCCTTCATTCAAGAACACTTTGTTCTAACAACCATGAATTTTCTGATACTCTTCTGGCATCATCGCTGAAGACAAAATGTGTGCACAGCAAACGTGGTGAAGAAAGCTGATGGTGCCCATCTATCAAAAGATAGTGTCTGGGGTCTTAAAGACTTGAAGTTAAACATGTGGCCATCTATCAGAGAAGCAACAAATTCACATGGAAGAAGCACATTTGCCTGTGTGATCATGAAGTGTTGATGGGATTAGGTAATGGGCATCAGAATTCCCCAAACAAATTTAAAAATAAACATATTGTTGAGAACTAGGGATTTAGAAAAGAGATCCAAAACCCATCTGTAGGCAATGGGACATCTCTCACACAAGGGGATAAGTCAAACATGGCAAAGCATAGCACCAATGCAAAACATACTATTCCTCTGTCTCCTTGAGGCTTCCTTACATCCCACTACCATGACCCCAATTCTGCCTTTCACTGCGGGCTAGGCCGTAGCATGAACACAGACACACTTAAGAGGTCAGAATACATGGAATCCAGACCAGATAAACTTCCTTGGGAACAGAAATGAGAGTAGTGATACCAGGAGGGTTGGGGGAACAAGGAGAAAGGAGGATGGAATAAACCATAAGGGAAAGGAGACAGTGGTTGATATAAGATATAAAATAAATAATAATTTATAATTTATCAAGCAGTCAGGATTGGGAGATGGGGGAGAGTAAAAAAAGAAACTGATATCAAGGGCTCAAATAGAATGCAAATATTTAGAAAATATTGATGGCAACATAATTATACAATTGACCTATGGATTGTTATAAGAGCTGGAAGAGTCTCCAATAAAATAACCTTTAAAAAATTAACTCATACACAAATGTCTATGAATATTTAAAGCAATTTATTATCAACAGCTCAAAACTTGGAAAAAATATGATGTGGACTTGGATGAGTGCTTCAAGAACCACCACATCCACACCAAGAAACAGACTGTTGATACATATACAATGATCAATACCAGTAACCACTTTGATGTGTCATACAGAAATAAAACTGGGATCATAAAAGATTATAGATTGCATGAGTATAATTATGTAAAAGTCTTTAAAATGACAAAATTATAATGCTAGAGTCAAAGACACTTCTTATTGAGGGTGAGGAGGTAGTGGTTGTGGGCACAAAGAGTATCACATGGGATCCTTGTAGCAATTTTTTTTGATGATGACTACATAAATCTACACTTAGGATAAAATTGTATGGAACATACATATAAACACTAATGAGTGTATGTAAAATGTGATTAAAATAAGGTAGATGGATATTATTATTTTCACTTTCAAGACTGTCATATGTATACTGTAAATACACAATTAGTTACCATGAAGCCAATTAGTTCAATATTTCCTGCATTTTACTTACCATTGTATGTGAATATTTAATTGTCTATAACTATTTCAAAATAAAAGGTTAGCCTTTAGAGATTAAGGAAGTTATCCATAAATTTAAAAGTAGAGAAATTAATAAACATGAAGCTGATCATTTCAGGACAATAAAGAAAACAAAATACTCAGTTGTTCAAAGGTCATAGAAACTCTCAATTTTATGTACCTAAAAGCAGAGCTTCAAAATAAGTGAAACCGTAACTGATAAACTCCAAGAAGAAATAGACAAATCAACACATGCAGTTGGAGATTTCAACACCTTTCTCTCAATTGATATAAAAAGCAGACAGAAAATCAGTGTGTATAGAAGAGACTTGAGTAACCTTTTCCTAATTGACATTTATAAAACACTGGACAACAGCAGAAAGTCCATTCTTTTAAAGCAGCTGTTAGCAAAATTTTATTGACTAGAGCCAGAAATAAAATATCTCAGTCTTGCAAACCTTACAATTTCTGTCAGAACTACTCAATTCTGCTTTTGTTGCACACAAAAAATACCCATAGAAAATAACACAAATGCATGTGAGTTGTTGTATTCAAATAAAACTATAGTGAGAAAAATATAGAATCAATTTCATCCACTGACATACTTTACTGACTACTTTTCAAAGTAGAAAGGAAACTACAATTTAGATTATATTCTCACCAAACCAGAATATATGTGAAGGAATTAAAAACATATAAAGCAAAATCTGCTAATGAATTCATCCTACACATAAATTAATTAAGAACATATAAATGCCTGAAAAATTAAACTATACATTTGTGAATAATCCACGAATCAAGGAAAATATCTGAAAACAAATTAGAAGATATTTAGAACTGAATAAAAAGAAAATAAAACATTTCTATCAAGATTTTGAGAAAACAGATAAAAAGGTACTTAGAAAGGAATTTATGGATTTTAATTCTATCATAAATATACAAAAAGACTATAACAAGTATCCTAGTCAGTGAACAGCAAATGTTTTCTTAA